>CM031241.1:118668167-118935667 GCA_018340775.1 Taxus wallichiana var. yunnanensis | reverse complement strand
TTGCATTTTGGCATAACATCCATTATCCTTACCATAAATATATACATCTACAATATTTGTCCTTTACCTTCTCACTTAAAAATCTATCCATGAATTCCGATAAAATAGTTAGCTGTCACTACTTATAAACATTTAACATTTATTGTGAAAATAAGTCTATTATACCCTTTCTCAACAATACTTTGATGTCCTTTACCTTCTGTTTTCAAAAGATAAAATCTTTATCCGATCGGTTATACAACCGATCACTAACAAATACTAACACAAATGTTTAGTTATCTAGTCCCCCTTATGAAAAATTTAAATCAAACTTTATTGTGAAAATAAGTAGAATTTCATTAGCTAATTTGGTGGTTCAAGACTTAATGTAGTGACATTCGACCTCAATATGCTTTGTCGCTCATGGAAAACAGTGATTCTTCACAAACACACCTTGATTGCATGATCTCTTCATGATGAAATTAAAAACTCCATTCTTTGAAGGCTTTGTGATATTTCCTTTTGTGTTGTGGGGAAACCAAATTGCTTCGCACACAGCCTCCTCGCGTAACAGTGATATTCAGCCTCGTTGAGAGAGCAACAAAGCTTTGCTTTTGCTGATCCATGAGATAGGTACCCCTTTCCACAATATTGTTTATTGAATTTCTTCATGTCCTTGTGGGATGACACCACTTTTCATATTTAATACACAAGATACTTTCCATTTAATTTTTATGTTTAACTTCAAATGTGTAAACCTTTGTGTGTGCATGTGTTTACAATCGATGCCTATAAGTGTGTGTCACATCTAGACGTGTCTTATTTATGGTGTTTTTCATATAAATTTAATTACATAATAAATGTGATCACAAGATCACTAAAAAAATGACAATCTTCCCTAAAGAAAAAAATTAAAATTATATAATTGTTTATAGTCCAAAAGAAACTTTATCGAACATTTATACTTGATGTTAAGAAATATTTTATTATGCCACCATTTAGGAAGCACTCTTGATCCAACTTTTTCCATCCATTTTTGCTGCCGCTGCACAAGTTACTTCCCAATTTATTTTAATTTTTAAAATCCATGCATGCATTTTAGACATCCCCTTATACTTGTAATTTCCGTATGGTTTTATTACTTTTTCTTACCGAGGTAGATTTGATTAATGTGATTAATGTGTGATGATCACTAATATTATGTTGATATGCATTCCCTTGACTTTATGAAGGTCCATTTGGTTGATAGAAGGAAATAAATCGATAGTCCACATATGTGTTGTGTACATGCATTGATGTATGGTTCCAAGATGATTTTCGCTCTGATGTTTTATAGAAGGTTGATAGTTCAAATAGTGAGGAAAAAGAATCACAAACTTGTTCTTCCAATAATCCATAATTAGCCTTTGATTTTGAGGAATGAAGCTTATCGATCTTCTTCCTAAAATGGAGCCAAAATCTCTTAAATGATGAATATTACAATACACAAAGGTGCCCTATAAAAAAACCATTGAGTTGATGTAACTATTGAGCATAGGCCATCTAGTTCCCAAATATAGGAAGGTGCATATGTCCTAATCATAGTATGCTAAAACAAAAATGTCTAAATGTTTTTTCGCTTCGTAACCAATTATACCTCCAAAAATAAAAGACAATATTTATATTATGTTTCTCTCTAAGTTTCTAATTTCATTCTTCATGTTTAAGAATTTAATCATGTTTAGGATCACACATTGAGGAATCAGTAGTGGAGCCAAAAGTACCCTTTTCTACACTTTTAATGATACACAAGTAATGAGATTATGAAAATATTGAAATAGTAGGCTTGAAATGGTGTAAATGGTTCTTAAGCCTAAATCCCAAAGGAAGGTGAAAGAAAAGTTAAAGGGGAACATGGTGAGAAAGTGATCAGGGATCATTTCTGAAAGTTCCCTAAACATATCTAAATGGTTTTAGTGTATAATATCATCTCGAGAGCTTTCCAACGATTGAGACTGAAACGCGAATGAGTTGTATCTCGTACCTCTTCATCGGAGGTGGCATCCTCGCCGAAAGCAGCAATGTGGCCTTTCCTCGCCTGCGACACAGCATGCCATCGGACATCGGGAGCTCTAGATATGTTCCATACTTACATGCCGTCAAAGTTCGAGCGTGCATGGGAAAGTCAAACTATGGTCAATCGGGTCAATATTTGGACCAATCGCCTTTGTGACAAGTGGCTTGCCACCACTCGTCTGATTTTTATCGATTTTCCTATCGGGAGATGACAAGTGGACTACAGGATTACCGAGTTAATTATTTCATACCACATTAGAGGGGTCGAAATTATATTGTAAGAATTTCAAACAACTTGTCACCACCGTTCAGGAGAGCCTTGCAGGGTAGGGAGCATTCCGCACGTAACTCACCACTTTCCAAATGGCGCGCATATATGCCAATGCCACATATATATATTAATGTGTATACATTAATATTAACTCCTACACAGCCGCCAAACATATGTTTCCACGTGGAAGAAGGTGGTAAGCGGTGGTAGGGGGCGGTTATAAGCCCAACGTGGTCATTGACCACTTCATTGGCACGTGGAAAGGCTTAATAAAGCCTAAACTATTATCAGCCGCTCCTTATGGGATTTGTATCCCTTAACAAATGTGCCTCTTTGGGGATTTAATCCCATGTCAAACAAATGCCGTGCCAAACATGGGAATTTAACCCATTTAAAAATATATCCGCCCACATAGGGATTTAATCCCATTTTTCATGTACGGGTGAAGGCTAAAATAGCCTATGGATAATTGTTTAGTGCATATTTTTTGGGCCCTAATTTTGTATAAATAGGGAACCCATTCTATTGTAATGGACACACATTACACACCGGCGCAATGGAGAAGCTCATTGCTAGACACGTATTAGTTATCTAACAATGATCTCGTGATGAAAATTAAAAACTCCATTCAAGGCTTGTGATATTTCCTTTTGTGTCAGGAGACACAACTCAATTTTTATGCTTATTATTTGTTAAGCTTATTTCAAAAAAATTCCTAAAGATGTGTCGACAATTATTGTCTATTGGCCTATTATTTTTGGCAATATTAGATGGAATATTTGTGATTGGGAGTAAATTATGTAAACTACCTTCAATAGGGTCCCATTAAATCGAGCCACACCATGCCGGTAAAATGGAGCCAAAATTCTATGTAACATTACATTACAAACACAAAGATAAAAACCATTGAGTTGATGTAACTGGTTCCCATAGGAAGGTGCATATGTCCTAATCATAGTAAACAAAATGTAAATGTTTTTGAACCAATTGGTAAATAAAAGCTTCATATTATGTTTTCCATCGGGAAGGCCGATCACAAACCGGCGAGATTGTATGCTAGGAAGGTGGAAGTCGGGAGCTATTTTTCACCCTTGTCATCCGAAGGTCTAGTGTACTGATAGGCAAGGAAAATTCCATTAGGTTTTCTTGTGAAAGTACTATTGTAACTTACAAGTTTTGACTAGTCGAACGGTTCGACCATGAAATGGTGTAAATGGTTCTTAAGCCTAAATCCCAAAGGAAGGTGAAAGAAAAGTTAAAGGGCATGGTGAGAAAGTGACCTGAAAGTTCCCTAAACATCTCTAAATGGTTTTATTGTATAATATCATCTCGAGAGCTTTCCAACGACCTAGAGACGTAGGGCAACTCGCCAATTTTCCTAAACTCCGTAATCAACCCTCATGTGCAATTATATTGTAAGTCATTATTATATATGCTTGCATTATTTTAAAATTGATTACTTAAAAGGATTAAATTATCAGCAAATAATTAAAGCCTATAAGGGTCCAAGATCGAGTAGTAATAATCTAGTTATTTTCATATCGGATTTGAAAGGGTATATGTCAAGAGAGAAGATTTTGTAAAAAATATATTAAGAGTTTACTTATGAAATCTAAACATAATTGACAATAATAATGTAGGTACACATTAATACTCTTCTTTATTAATATTCAATAATAATCCTCACATTTCTTTATTTTAATCCACTCACTAAATCCTATTCTTACAAACCTATTTAGATTAGATTCCCCAATTTACCCCTCTAATTTTGCATTAGTGAGTGTTTGATATCCATAGGTAATGTCATTGGACAAATAATTTCAATTGACTCTCAAACCACCAACTATACCCATAATACCTATGCCAAGATCGTATTTGAATTGGATACCTCTAAAAACCTCCTAAAAGCATACATCTTAAAATTAAAAAAAACTTTCTTGGTCGCATCCATTACATTACAAAGGTATACCTTTCGATGTAGAAAGTAATAATCGTTTCTTAGGTCCTACTACAGAGAGAAGATTTTGTATTCTAAACATAATTGATAGTAAAAAATAAATACCAATAATAGAGAAAAACTCACTAAATCCTATTCTTACAAACCTGGAAAGATGCCCTTATAGAGCATATGGTTTTGATGCCAAGGAGGATTTTGACTCAAACGTTAATTTTGACGTGGGATCTTAATCGCATCCTTAAAATTAAAAAAATTTCTTGGGAAAATTCTATCTCAAAAATTTCAGTCCTACTACCTCAGATCAGTAGTTAAAAGAAATACCGAGAGAAAAATCAGTGGAAAGATGCCCTTATAGAGCATATGGTTTTGATGAACAATGTAAAATAGTTAGCTAAAACAAGAAAATATACTCTTCCAATCGATAGCATGGTAGAAAAGGAAAATAACCCTCCTACCTATTTTGCAGAAAAAAACACATCTCTTGGTTAATTTTAAGTTATAAGGTTGCAAGGGTGTCAACCCCTAGTGTACATTAAATTAATTTTCACCAATAATCTCTACTTTACAAAGGATGGACCAGGTCTAAGTTAAATGATTAAATATTCTTAATTTATCTCTAAGGTCAATTAATTAGAATCAACTAGGAAGGTGCCATAATTTAATTTACTTGGTTAAATTTTTTTCTCCTCCTTAATTAACATTCAAACCCAAAATGATTAACCTTATACTTAGTTACTTTAGTTCCATTATCTTAATAGCTTAAATGTCCATTTCATTAATTTTCTAAAACATACTAGGAACTAAATAATGACTTTTCACACCAAGGTATTTAAATGGCCCCATTCACCCATCTACACATACCTTTAAATTTATTTAAAACACCCATAATATTCATTCCTACTAAAAATTTTAGGGTTGATCCTCAACCCTTGGATCAATTCAATTGTGGCCACTAGATCCTAGGGTTCCAAACTAACCCTAAATATCCTTATGAATTCTTATTAAATCCTTTTCTTTACCCTAGTCTCCTCATTTGGTCACTTTTTTTGTTTAATTTGTAGGTTGGAGAAATGGAAGCCATGGGAGCAAGAAAGGAAGAACTATGGAGGAATTTACAAAAAAAGCTTAGTTTAGATTTAGGTTAAAGATTTATCATTAATGTCTCTCATTGAATATTGAAGAGGTTTCCACTCCAAATCTAGAGTGTGATTTAGTAATCATTTTTCCATTTTGAGTTCTCTATTTGGGCCAAACCCTACCTCCATTAATATATATGAGATTGAGCACTTTTAATTATCCATTTGAAGATTTACTTGCTTTGAAAAATGAAATTTTACCTTCATTTGTTTGCTGGAGGTTTCCTCTTTAATTTTTACAAGATTAAATTTTAGTTAGACCAAGTTAAAATTTGCACAAGTGCGATTTGCATTTTTCACCGTTAGTGACAAAACCACCACCCAAAGTAGGTCGGCGGTCCTGGGACCACCACCCTACTGGGTGACGATTCACGAATAACCACCTTATACCTAAGTGGTGGTTTTGAGACCACCACCTTTTGTGAGTAACGGTTACGAGACCACCACTCTACATAGGGTGGCGGTCCTATTCCTTAGAAACAGAACCTTCAAATCTGAGATTTTTCAAAAAAAAAAATCACTAGTGTTTTTAAAAGTCATCCTTGAACTTAAATTTATGTGCCTAAAGTTTCCAGTTGAAAGGTTTAATCCATCTATTCATTCCATAGTAAAATTACTCATTTTAAAGCATTTCCTATTTCAATAGTAATAACAACAACTACAAGATCATTTTCATTTTGTTCAACAAATTTTCTTTCAAGTCCAAAAGTAGAAATGAAACTAAATCTACTTCTAATGTTGTTGTTTTTCCTTACTACAAAATGCATTATTTCAACATAATAATTTACTTAAAATTTATTGCATCTTTCCATTTCCACTACAACCATTTGTTCAAATAACTACTAACAACTTTGTTCCACATTCAAGGTTTCCAAGCATGCACTATTAGTATTTTACAACTTCTATGTTCTTTCTTTCCTTTTACAATACTATAACTTCAACAATGATAATGAACTTTCTTTTCCTTGAGCATAGCTCATTTCTTTTAATGCAAAAAGAACTTACTTTCTCACAATACAAATTATAACTAAACTTTTAAACATGATTTCCATTTTGATTCATTTCTTTACATACTACAATTTGAGGAGAAAGGAAATTATACAATTCCTCAATGAGCTTCCTTCAAAATAATAATAAAACTTGGTAAATGAAACTTACAATGCAACATTTCTTTTTTTTTTAAAATACAATACTACAAGTCTTCCACCTTAAGTGGGAATAACAAGAAGGTTTTCTCACAAGGAAGGATTTCTTTTGGACATCAACAAATGCTCCAAGTTTCACATCACCAACAAGAGCTCCACCATGTCTTCACTTGATCAAACAACAAAAAAGGGGAGAGGCAACACTCTCCACCCAACCAATAATCCAATGAGGAGAAGAAGTTATCCTCCTCATTGGCCCCCAGCCCCAACCACAATGCAATAAAAAGATGGATCCAACTCATGGAAACAATACAAAGCTTCCACATCACAATACAAAGATTTCACAACCATACCAAAACACAATCAACACAAACTACAATCACAAGAAGGAAACTAAAAAAATATACAAGGCTTCAAAATGCAAAGCCAAAGGAGCAAGGATCTATGGGGAGATCACTTATGCCTCCCAATGGGAATTAGGTTCCCACCTTAAAACCCTCCAATATACATCTCAAAACCCCTACACAACTCTTATGCCTCCCTCAAGATCCTCTTATGCCTCCCACATTCTCTTATGCCTCCCTACTATCTCTTATGTCTCCCTCATAAAAACCAAGTAAGAAATGCAAGCATTTTCTTGTCCAAGGTGGGGCACCCAACCCAACTCCCTCCAAAACATGAAATAAACTCTTATGCCTCCCTACATATAAGATCCCCATAGTCCCTCCTACACCACACTTAGGAAATCTACCCAAGAACCCAACAAGCATACCAAAACACTCAATAACATACACATATACACAAATAAAAGAAAACATTTAAACAAGAGTGTAGCTCCTACCTTTCCATGGTAGAGCTTGATCCAAGAGTCACACACCAAGCTCCTTCAAGCCCACTCCAACACCAACAAGCTCCAAAAAAATCCACAAGCACTCCAAAATTCTCCAACTCCAAAATACAAGTGCACAAAATGAAATGAAGTAACCCCCAAACAAACAAAAGAACTAGAATAAATAGAAAAGGGAGAGAGGAGGGTGAGGTGGCTCCATGTAGGATGCCACATCACTTATCCTCAACTCCACCTCACAAGTCAAACCTCAACCCCAATGCACAATAAATTGGTGGGTGAGAGGAATGACAAACCTCTTACACACACAATCCAAACCCACACCCCTAAGGACAAAATTTAAAACCCATGTAAGAAAAGTGCAATAAATGTCACTTTTTGTCTTACAAAACACATAATGGGGTCTATTTTTGACCCCCAATCCATAGGTAGGGTTGGTATAGTAATTTAAGAGGTGTGGGACAAGTTTAACTTGTCCCACAAGCCTCCAAAATTGGCCCTTAAGGCCAAATCCGAATTTCCAAGATGAGGTAGAGTGTACAACACTCAAGATCACAAGCACTCAACTTAAACACACAAACCCAAAGAGCCATCTAATCTAATAAATGAATTCTTTTTTGTCCCATCCATAATTAGTTTAGTAACATGATTAATTTACTAATCTAGACACAAATTAAATAATTAATAAAAGGAAAATACATCACTATAAAATCACATACTAAAATTAAATAAAGAAAATAAAAAAAATAACACACAAACCCCTTGGTCACAATTGGAGGTAATCCCCCCCATGGGAAACCCCCTAACAAAAATTCAAACACACACACACAACATAACACAAGTTTCCATGGTGACCATTGTTGAATTCATCTAGCATTCCGATGTGGTTGGTCTCCAATCCCCCATTGATTGTTGTGATATGTTTACCTACAAAACACATAATACCTCCTTCGGCCTCGTGGCCATCAAAACATCCAAGATAAAATATACAAATATAAATCCACAATCATCTACATGTGAATCAAATCATCATCTAGGCAAGTAACGTTATTATTTTCAATTTCTAACAACATCTCAATTCTACATTTCATCAATATCAATAGGATCACAAGATTAGTTCAATTGTTAAGGTCTACTCAATATGATGAAAATATCACATGTCAAAATATATAACTATGTCAACAAAATATATCATCATCATATAAAATGTCTCTAAGAATCCACACATCATACTATGAATCAAATCCAACAATAGTCCAAGTATCTCTATCATCTAACATCATGCTAAGTCAAAATGATACAATAATATCCATAATATAACCAACAGTAATCGAAATCAAAAAGTAATAAGTGTCGAAGGGAAGTGGGCACTACATCCCCTCCCCTTAGACTCAACTTCCTCCTAGAAGTCACTGGAATAGGTGTGGAAATTGACTCATAGAAATGTAACATCCTCCCATGTAGCAGCAATCTCATCATACCTATCCCACTGGACTCGAACCTGGTCAATCTCTCTACCTCAAGGCCCAGGGTCCTACACTCTAAAATATGGATGGGCTCCACCATCACCTGCCCTGATCCTGCACCTGCAATGAGGTCCAATCTAATACATGAGAAGGATCTGCAATGTATCTCCTAAGTAAAAAACATGAAACACATCGTGGACGTGAGACAAGCTAGGTGGAAATGCTAGATGATAGGCCAAAGGACCGATACGCTCCAAGATCTCAAAGGGACCCACAAATCTAGGAGCAAGCTTAGAGCCTTTTCCATAATGGATAGGGATCTTATGAGGCCTGACACAAGAAACACCTTCATGTGCCCACCTCAAAACTACGATCTTTCCTATGTTGATCCACATACTTCTTCTTCATGTCTATCCCGCCTCCTGCAATCTCTTCCTGATCATAACAACCTACTACTCCATATCTTGTAATAAAGCTGGTCCAAGAGAAACCCTGTCCTCTAACTTGTCCCAACTAAGAGGTGTCCTACACTCTCTACCATATAGTTCTTGAAAAGGAGCCATGCCTATCAACTCTGAAAAACTATTATTGTAGGAAAACTCCACCAAGTACAAATACTCCTCCCATCTCGATTGATGATCCATGACGTACATCCTAAGCATGTCCTCCAAGATCTGATTCACCCACTTAGTCTATCCATCTATCTCAGGGTGATATGTTGTATGCTGAAATTGATCTTCATCCCGAGAGCATACTACATGGTAGTCCAAAAGTGGGAAGTGTACAAAGGATCATGGTCACAAATGATCTTCCATGGAATCCCATGTAATCTAACAAATCTCATCAAGATATACCCATGCCACTGCACTAGCTGTGTAGGTGGTCTTCACCAGAGAAAAATGAGCCACTTTCATCAATTTATCCACCGTGACCATGATGGCATCGTGGTGGTATCTCGATGTCAATAACCCAACTATAAAGTCCATGGAAATGGTGTCCCATTTCCACTCCGGTATGGCATGAGGAAAGAGAAGGCCAGCTGGATGTTGATGCTCAACCTTCACCTTCTGACACTCTAAACAACATGACACAAACTGAGCCACGTCTCTCTGAAGTCCCCTCCAATGGTACAACTATCTCAAGGTGGCGTGCATCTTCTTCACCCCGGGATGGGCTGAATAAGGTGCACGATGAGCCTCTATCAAAATGTCTGTCTCAAGCCTCCATCTCTAGGAACATATATCCACCTCTGTGCTCTGAGAAGGCCATCTTGTCTCTAATGAAAATCCATCAAATTCCCCTCAAGGGGTCTCTGAGACTCAATCTCTACTCTAGGATGCAAGGTAGAAACTATCGTGAGGAAGCTTGCTGCAAAATCCTACTCCACAAATCTATACCCACTGAAGTAGCCATAGCCACATGTCTCCATCTACTCAGGGCATCTACAACCACATTCTCCTTCCCCTTCACATGCTCTATCTCCATGTCATATCACAAAGCAAACTCCATCCACACCGACATGAGCGTTGAGATTGGGCTGCGTGAAGAGGTGGCGAAGACTCAAGTGATCAGTCCTGAGTGTAAATCTCCATGGCCAAGAAGTGTCTCCACCACACCAAGGCATGCACAACTACTACAAGCTCAAGATCATGAGTTAGATAATTGAGCTCATAATATTTGAGTTTGTGAGACTCAAATGCAACTACTTTCCCTCCTGCATCAACACACCTCCAAGTCCTACCAAAGAAGCATCTATGCAAATGAAGAACTCACCCCGCGAGGGTCTGGTACTACAAGAATAGGTGTTTCATGAGGCATTCCTTCAATGTCTTAAGGCTTACTCACATCTATCTGACCATACAAACTTCTTCCCTTTCCACTAAAGGGAAGTGATGGGGTGCAAACCCGAGAAAAGTCTGTATAAATCTCTTGTAGTATCCTACCAAACCCATGAAGTTGCACCTCTGTCACACTAGTGGGTGCTTGGCCAATCCATAATAGCTCAAATCTTGGAAGGATCAACTATGATACCTTCCCCAAAAATGATGTGGCCCAAATACTACACCTCTATCTAAAAGAACACACACTTCTCTAAGTTCCCATAAAGTTGCTACTCACGAAGACACTTGAAGAACCTGGCGAAGGTGCCCTCATGCTCCTCACGCATACATGTGAGTATATCAGAATGTTCATCAAGGAAGATGAGCATGAAGTGATCCAAAATTTCCTAAATACCCCATTCATCAAGCTCATGAACACTGTGGGGCATTCATCAAACCAAAAGGCACCACTGTGAACTCGTAGTGGCCATATCTCATATGGAAGGTGGTCTTATGAATATCTTCCTCCATGATCCTCAACTAATGATACCCTGACTTAAGATCTATCTTGGAGAATACTATGTGGCCCCTTCATCTGATCAAATAAATCATCAATGTGTGAAGGGGGTAACGATTCTTGATCGTTACTTTGTTCAGTGTAATAATCAATACAAAAACAAGGATCCATCCTTCTTCTTTTTACAAAAAAAATCACCGTGCACCCCAAGGGGATACACTAGGATGGATTAGGCCTTTCTCTAGAAGGCCCTCAAGCTATAACTTGAGCTCACAGAGCTCAGGGGTAGTCATCCGATAAGGTGCTCATGAGATAGGCTCTACGCCCCAAAACCAGATCTATGTGAAAATCTATCTCACGTGGGGGAGGTAACCCCAATAGTAGCTCCCCTAAAAACATCAAAAAACTCTCTCAAGATGTGATGGTCATCAAGAGATGGTCCACTAGACTCATCCTCAGATCTATCACTAACCGTAACAACATACATCTAGAAACCTCATCGCACACACCGCTTAAGCTGCATAGCGGAGATGGTGCGATGGAAACATGAGCCTCCTAACTCCTACTATCACCGACTCAACTCCTAGATCATCTGTACATGAAATAGTCTTATGGTAATAATCCACTCTGCTCTATGTGCAAAAAACTAGTCCATGCCCAAGATGACTCCATATGAACCCAACGGAAGGATACGAAGATCCGAGGTAGTGGTGAAGGGTCCCAAATCCACTACACACTCCTTAACTAAGGAGTCTACAAAAATTTTGGCTCCAGAAGCCATTTCAATGTCCCAACTAAGACCCTACCTAACTACCACCAGCCTACAACACTCTACTAAGGATGGTGCAATAAAATGAATCAGATGAACTAGAATCAAACAATATAGAGGTAGGGAATACCACCAATGCTACCTATAGTCTCTATCACGGTCTAGTGCTCATCCTAGCGGTTCTCGACCACTACATAGATCCGATGGCTACGTCCATGTCACCAACCATAGGCTCTGAAATACACCTTACCCTTGTTACTAGGGTTCTATGGGCACTCTCTCCAATGATGTCCAACAACACAACCATAATAACTTCCTGGTCCTCTCTAGTGAGATGCAGCTCTAACCGTACTCTAGAGGTTTGCGTTGTGGATCCTAATGATCCGGCTATGGAATGTTGAGGTCTCTGCTACTGATGAGCTCCTACTAATGAGCTCTCGGTGCACCTTGTGTCCTAATGGGACCCCTAGGAGGAGGCCCCATACTCCATCCCCTCTAAGCGTCGAATC
This sequence comes from Taxus wallichiana var. yunnanensis, assembly GCA_018340775.1. Lineage (NCBI taxonomy): Eukaryota > Viridiplantae > Streptophyta > Pinopsida > Cupressales > Taxaceae > Taxus > Taxus wallichiana. Next base: position 118,923,196 of record CM031241.1, on the reverse strand, counting down.
TCTGAGAAGGTCTGAATGGTGGATGAGTCTATTATTATTGCTACTACTTGAGGTGGCTATTGTGGTGGCCTAAATGATGACTATGTAGAACCATGTCCACCATGAGGAGGAGGAGCTGACCCCCTCGACTCCTGCTATATCTGCATCTACATCTATTGATGTGGCTCCGCACTCTATCCCTATCCCTACTACTACGTCATCTTCCCCCCATGTCTCCTCTGTAATATAGGCCTTCTCCATGGCCTCTGCTAAGGTCTTGTGGGAAGTGAATGCACACCACACCACCCAAATCCAAATTTAGGCCCCTGATGAACCTTGTGAATCTAGACCTTCTCATCCTACATATAGTTCGACATACTAGAGTAGGTCTAGAAATCAACTCTCATACTCAGCTATAGTCATAGATGCCTGATGAAGGTCATGGAACTCATCTATCCTCTACTAAATAAACCTCTTAGATAAATACCTTGTTCCTAAACCACTCCTCAAAGAGCTCCTAGGTAACTATCTCTGAGTCAACATGGAGCTTCTTTCTCCTCGGTCCTCCACCAGACACCTACTCCATCCCTCAGAAGATGGATCGCAACACAAGCTTTCATGTGTTGCTAGTACAAGGGCAGAGCTTGAAGCATCCACTCAAGCTCACCAACCAGGCCTCTTCCTAAAACCACCACATATCTCTAGAATAGTGAGATGGTCATAGCTTCAGGATCTCCCTGATATGGTCTTGCAGCTAATGAATGATGACCCCTAGGTCTCTCTACATGCTCCTCCCTCTGCCTAGGGCTCCGAGATCTATCCCTATGTCCTGAAATCCTATCTCCATGTCCCCTCTGTGGTGACTCTTCCCTAGCCGACTCCACACGGGAGTTCTCTTCCCTATGCTCATGTGTTTGAGGAGATGCATGAGCCTCAACTGATGGCTCCCTATCCTTGTCTATCAAGTCATCCTCCTAAGGACCCTCCACATATAATGGCATTGACATCCTGAAGCATCTGTAAAATATGAGGTAGAATGGCATACTACACTGATCGATCTGGAGGTGGAAAATCTAGATCTACGTGTAAGAACCCCTCATCTGGTCCGTGCCTCCTGCATAGACCAAGGTGAGAGTTAGTTCATCATTCTAGGTTTTTTTTAGTTTTCTAAGTTTACTATATTATACAATTATCGAAAATGTTGTTTTCTAGGTTTTTTTTTTTAAATATTTGCACTAGGTTAAAATGTTCATGTCTTGTGTTTTCTAGTGTGCCCAAGGGTCCAAGATTTGAACCCATGGCTCTGATACCAAGTGTAACACCCACAAAAATGATGTTCTAGGAACACATTAAAATCTTATACACTTATCCCAAAAGTTGCGGCAATTTTTTTTTGTTTTAAGTTATAAGGTTACAAGGGTGTCAACCCCTAGTGTATATTAAATTAATTTTCACCAATAATCACTACTTTACAAAGGATGGACCAGGTCTAAGTTAAATGATTAAATATTCTTAATTTATCTCTAAGGTCAATTAATTAAAATTCAACTAGGAAGGTGCCATAATTTAATTTACTTGGTTAAATGTTTTTCTCCTCCTTAATTAACATTCAAACCCAAAAATGATTAACCTTATACTTAGTTACTTTAGTTCCATTATCTTAATAGCTTTAATGTCCATTTCATTAATTTTCTAAAACATACTAGGAACTAAAATAATGACTTTGCACACCAAGGTATTTAAATGGCCCCATTCACCCATCTACACATACCTTTAAATTTATTTAAAACACCCATAAATTCATTCCTACCAAACAATAATTGTAGGGTTGATCCTCAACCCTTGGATCAATTCAATTGTGGCCACTAGATCCTAGGGTTCCAAACTAACCCTAAATATCCTTATGAATTCTTATTAAATCCTTTTCTTTACCCTAGTCTCCTCATTTGGTCACTTTTCCTTTGTTTAATTTGTAGGTTGGAGAAATGGAAGCCATGGGAGCAAGAAAGGAAGAACTATGGAGGAATTTACAAAAACAAGCTTAGTTTAGATTTGGATTAAAGGTTTATTGTGTAATGTCTTCCATTGAATATTGTAGAGGTTTCCACTCCAAATCTAGAGTTGTTACAAAATTATTTCCATTTTGAGTTCTCTATTTGGGCCAAACCCTACCTCCATTAATATGTATGAGATTGAGCACTTTTAATTATCCATTTGAAGATTTACTTTCTTTGAACAATGAAATTTTACCTTCATTTGCTTGCTGGAGGTTTCCTCTTTAATTTTTACAAGCTTAAATTTTAGTTAGACCAAGTTAAAATTTACACAAGCGTGCAGATTTACATTTTTTCCGCCGTTAGTGATAGAACCACTTCCCCAAAGCAGTTGTCAGAGAGGTCCTGGACCACCGCCTACCTACTTCACAGGTGACGATTCACCTGAACCTCCACCTTGCCTCAGTGGTGGTTCTTGAGACCACTCCTTGCTCTAGTGTTTACGAGACCACTTCTCTACACAGGCGGTGGTGGTCCTATTCCTTAGAAATAGAACCTTCAAATCCAAGATTTTTCAAAAAAAAAAATCACTAGAGTGTTTAAAATCATTCTAAACTTAAATTTATGTGCCTAAAGTTTCCAGTTGAAAGGTTTAATCCATCTATTCATTCCATAGTAAAATTACTCATTTTAAAGCATTTCCTATTTCAATAGTAACAACAAACAACTACAAGATCATTTTCATTTTTTCAACAAATTTTCTTTCAAGTCCAAAAGTAAAATGAAACTAAATCTACTTCTAATGTTGTTGTTTTTCCTTACTACAAAATGCATTATTTCAACATAATAATTTACTTAAAATTTATTGCATCTTTCCATTTCCACTACAACCATTTGTTCAAATAACTACTAACAACTTTGTTCCACATTCAAGGTTTCCAAGCATGCACTATTAGTATTTTACAACTTCTATGTTCTTTCTTTCCTTTTACAATACTATAACTTCAACAATGATAATGAACTTTCTTTTCCTTGAGCATAGCTCATTTATTTTAATGCAAAGAACTTACTTTCTCACAATACAAATTATAACTAAACTTTTAAACATGATTTCCATTTTGATTCATTTCTTTACATACTACAATTTGAGGAGAAAGGAAATTATACAATTCCTCAATGAGCTTCCTTCAAAATAATAATAAACTTGGTAAATGAAACTTACAATGCAACATTTCTTTTTTTTTAATACAATACTACAAGTCTTCCACCTTAAGTGGGAATAACAAGAAGGTTTTCTCACAAGGAAGGATTTATTTTGGACATCAAAAAATGCTCCAAGTTTCACATCACCAACAAGAGCTCCACCATGTCTTCACTTGATCAACAAAAAAATGGGGAGAGGCAACACTCTCCACCCAACCAATAATCCAATGAGGAGAAGAAGTTATCCTCCTCATTGGCCCCCAAGCCCCAACCACAATGCAATAAAAGATGGATCCAACTCATGGAAAAAATACAAGCTTCCACATCACAATACAAATATTTCACAACCATACCAAAACACAATCAACACAAACTACAATCACAAGAAGGAAACTAACAAAATATACAAGGCTTCAAATGCAAAGCCAAAGGAGCAAGGATCTATGGGAGATCACTTATGCCTCCCAATGGGAATTAGGTGCCCACCTTAAAACCCTCCAATATACATCTCAAAACCCCTACACAACTCTTATGCCTCCCTCAAGATCCTCTTATGCCTCCCACATTCTCTTATGCCTCCCTACTATCTCTTATGTCTCCCTCATAAAAAAACAAAGTAAGAAATGCAAGCATTTTCTTGTCCAAGGTGGGGCACCCAACCCAACTCCTCCAAAACATGAAATAAACTCTTATGCCTCCCTACATATAAGATCCCCATAGCCCCTCTTACACCACACTTAGGAAATCTACCCAAGAACCCAACAAGCATACCAAAACACTCAATAACATACACATATACACAAATAAAAAGAAAACATTTAAACAAGAGTGTAGCTCCTACCTTTCCATGGTAGAGCTTGATCCAAGAGTCACACACCAAGCTCCTTCAAGCCCAATCCAACACCAACAAATCTCCAAAAAATCCACAAGCACTCCAAAATCCTCCAACTCCAAAATACAAGAGCACAAAAAAATGAAGTAACCCCAAACAAACAAAAGAACTTGAATAAATAGAAAAGGGAGAGAGGAGGGTGAGGTGGCTCCATGTAGGATGCCACATCACTCATCCTCAACTCCACCTCACAAGTCAAACCTCAACCCCAATGCACAATAAATTGGTGGTGAGAGGAATGACAAACCTCTTACACACACAATCCAAACCCACACCCCCTAAGGACAAACTTTAAAACCCATGTAAGAAAAGTGCAATAAATGTCACTTTTTGTCTTACAAAACACATAATGGGGTCTATTTTTGACCCCCAATCCATAGGTAGGGTTTGGTATATAGTAATTTAAGAGGTGTGGGACAAGTTTAACTTGTCCCACAAGCCTCCAAAATTGGCCCTTAAGGCCAAATCCGAATTTCCAAGATGAGGAGGTAGAGTGTACAACACTCAAGATCACAAAACTCAACTTACAACACATAACCCAAAGAGCCATCTAATATAATAAATGAATTCTTTTTCCCATCCATAATTAGTTTAGTAACATGATTAATTTACTAATCTAGACACAATTTAAATAATTAATAAAAGGAAAATACATCACTATAAAATCACATACTAAAATTAAATAAAGGAAATATAAAAGAATAACACACAAACCCCTTTGGTCACAATTGGAGGTAATCCCCCATGGGGACCCCCTAACAAAATTCAAACACACACAACAACATAACACATGTTTCCATGGTGACCATTGTTGAATCCATCTAGCATTCCAATGTGGTTGGTCTCCAATCCCCATTTGATTGTTGTGATATGTTTACCTACAAAACACATAATACCTCCTTCGCCTCTCATGGCCACATCAAAACATCCAAGATAAAATATAAAATATAAATCCACAATCATCTACATGTGAATTAAATCATCATCTAGGCAAGTAACGTTATTATTTTCAATTTCTAACAACATCTCAATTCTACATTTCATCAATATCAATAGGATCACAAGATTAGTTCAATTGTTAAGGTCTACTCAATATGAAAAAATATCGAATGTCAGAAATATATAACTATGTCAACAACACATCATCATCCATATAAAATGTCTCTAAGAATCCACACACATCATACTATGACAAAGGGAAGTGGGAACTGCATATAGTCCCTTTCAAAACCTATTTACCAATAATAAATAATAATAATAATAATAATCCTTAGAAGTATATATGTAATGCTTTACTATAAAGTAGGAGAATTATTCTTTCTCCCACATGATTCTTCATTAAAATAGGTTTGATTTGTTGAAAACATGTAGCTTAAAAACTCTCTAATGTACCTAACCTATTTATGATGTTTATCAATACCTCCTATGTAACACCCATTTAAGACACATGCTAGAACAACACGAAAATTAACGAATAATTTTTTTTTACTTGCTTGAATATAATACGACACCACAAGTGATCACAATGGGCTACAACAAACTCTCAATAGGTTTGACACAAAATTTACCACCTAGGTACAAGGAAACCTATGACACCCATCATGAAACTGTTCACTTCCCATTTCGACAAGACATCACATACTAGTCCAACCACATAACACACTTACAGTTAGGGGCATCCCATGGTGAAAGTCTTTTAAGTTTTCTTAGTTTACTAAAACAACTTTTAAAAGTTAACTTATTTTATAGGATATTTTACACTATGATTCACATAATTCTTCTTACAAAGCAAGATTTCTTCCTTTTACACTAATAGGTAATTAACTTAAGGTCATCTCTAATATGAAAAAATGTTTTTTTAATTCATTTGATAAAACAAGGAGGCATTCAAAACCACAAGGCTATCATCCAAACTCATGGTAATTAAAACTTATTTCGAAGCTCCTTTACATCATAAGATGAGCTTAAACTCCAATTAATATGGAGTAGAGTTAGGATCGGAGCTAAGATCTCCTTAAGCAAGGATCAACGTTTAACAACACCCAAGAGAGAATTACAATTTACCTTGGAAAAAGTTAAAGGAAGAGGGTTATATTGAATTCATCTTCAAGAATCTGATAGTAATAACCAGACTTTTATTGAGAATAAGGAATTTATCTGGATGGGTAAAAGCTTCATTTAGGATTCTCTTGGTTGATTTTAACAAAATAATACATATTAGGTTTCAAACAAATGAGTTAGATTTAATTATTTATTAATCAATCTTCCCTACTTACTAAGGCCTAGCCATTTTTCAAAAGCCAAACATTTATTACACCTTCATTACCTTTTTACGCCCCACAACAAGAATTAGAGTTTATTATTATAGCTTAGAGTAGTAAGGATAAGTTATTTTTTAAACATAGGAATAAAGTTTCCTTATCTTCCACTGAAAGATTCTTGACTTCATCGAAAGGATTACAACCTCTTAATTCTTTTGTAAAACTTTTATGAGGATTTCAAAACCATTTTATTATGCCCAAAATGCATTATTTCCAAAACCGATAAGGGGGAGGTTTTAAACACAAAGCTATAATTTAAGGAGCACACCGAAGCCCTAACAATGAAAACTAAACATGATTACAACATTTACTATTCAACACGGCACACAAACCAAAGGTGAGAACTGATTCAAAATTACGTTAACTTGGAACAAAAGGGGTAATTAAAATTGGTCAAGCAACACTATACTATTATCAAGATTACTATATTACATTAAAACTACTCATAACAATGCAGTTATTATGTTTATATATTCCACAATAGTATTTTTTCAAGCTAAGGTTTCAGCTAGTTAAGACAACACTACCGTAGTGCCCACTTCCCTTCGACATTTATTATCATGATTTATATACCACTGACTATACTTATGGATATTATTGTAGATTTTTTATTTAGCATGATGTTAGATGTTAGAAATACTAGAGTGTTGTTGATTTTGATTCATATCTGATGCATGTGGATTATTAGAGATATTTTATATTGATGTTGATATGTTGTTGACATGGTTATACATAATTTTGACATGTGATATTTTGTCATATTGAGTAGACCTAGACAATTGAACTAATCTTATGATCCTATGGATATTGATGAAATGTAAAATCGAGATGTTGTTAGAAATTGTAAATGATATCGTTACTTGCCTAGATGTTGTTTTGATTCATATATAGATGATTGTGGATTTATATTGCATATTTTATCCTAGATGTTTTTGATGTGGCCACGAGGCCGAAGGAGGTGTTATGTGTTTTATAGGTAAACATGTCACAACAAATAATGGGGGATTGGAGACCAATAACATTGGAATGCTAGGGGAATTCAACATGGGTAACCATGACAAACATGTATTTTTGTGTATGTGTGTTGAATTGTTGTTAGGGGTTTCCCATGGGGGTGCGTACTCTAATTGTGACCTAGGGGTTTTGTTTTGTCTTTTATTTAGTGTCCTTTATTTAATGTTAGTATGTGATTTTTAGTGATGTAATTTATTGTATTAATTATTTAAATTTTGGTGTATATTCTCTTTTATCTTAAATGAGTTTAGGTGTCTTATTTAAGTTAATTAATCTTATTCTAAACTAAATTAAGAATGGGTTAAAGGAATTCATCTATTAGACTAGATGGATCTTAGGTTTTGTGTTATTCTTGAGTGCTTGTGATATTAAGGCTTGAGGTTTGACTTGTGAGGTGGAGTTGAGGATGAGTGATGTGGAATCCTACATGGAGCCACTTCACCCTCCTCTCTCACTTTTCTATTTATTTATATTCTTTTTCTTGTTTGGGGTTACTTCATTCTTTTTGTGTATGTGTTTGTTTTGAATGTTTTGATATGTTATTTGGGTGCTTGGGTAGATTGCCTCAGTGTGGTGTAAGAGGGGACTATGGGGAGAATTCATGTAGGGAGGCATAAGAGTTTATTTCATGTTTTGGAGGGATTTTAGGTTGGGTGGCCCACCTTGGACAAGGAATGCTTACATTTCTTACATGTTTGTTTTATGAGGAGGAATAAGAGAATGAGGGATGCATAAGAGTATGTGGGAGGCATAAGAGGTACTTGAGGGAGGCATAAGGGTGTGTAGGGGTTTTGAGATATGTGTTGGAGGTTTTAAGGAGGGCACCCATTTCCCATTGGGAGGCATAAGTGACCTCCCCATAGGTTCGTCTCCTTTGGCTTTTCATATTTAGAGCCTTGTATATTTTGTAGTTTCCCCTTCTTGTGTTTGTAGTTTGAGTTGAATGTGCTTTGGAATGGTTGTGAAATACTTGTTGTTTTGTTGTGGAAGATTTTTTTACCATGTGTTGATCCACCTTTGATTGCAATGTGTAATGCCCTATTCTACATTACACCTGTTCATCCTGCGCGATCGAGTGCTAAACATGGAGCGTCATTGTGCCTTCATCGATCATTGGTGGGCTTCGCCTTAGTCGCAGGGAATACTCAATCATCTCCCTCTTCATCGTGTTTGCTGGTGTCGTGTTGTTGTTGTCGTTACCGGCCCTTACAACACCTGTTACGATTTCCTTGTTAAAGGAGAATCATGTTCTCTTTTACCGTGCTTGTTTGTCGGTCCTTCTTAATTTGATTAATAATTATTGTTAAGTTATAATAATAATAGTAATAGAAATAATAATAATATTACTATTTTAATTATCGATCGACGATAACTTCATTATCTTATTGTCGATTGTTATCAACATTATGGTTAATTATCGGTGAACGATTTTATTGTTTGGTTGGTCGCTTCGCGGACCGAGCACCGGTTTGCGCAAAGTAGAGGGTCTCCTGTTGTGATGCCGTGGTCGGTCATTGTCCTGTGTTCATTTTTGAAACTTCTACCACTAGTTTCCTCCTCGGTCGACCAGGCTTGCTTGCGTACTTGTTTTTTTGTCCATTTAAAGGTGAATTGCTATTCCTACCATATCGGCCGACCAAGCCTTCTCTCGTGTCTTGTTCTATAACTTATTTTTTTTTTTTTTATGATAAAATTTTGGATGCATTCACCCATTTTGGACACGTTTGTTCGTGCCTAACCACGTAACCCATCTGCTGGCCGCATGCACCACTTTTATTGTTTATTTAATGACCTTTTGGCCTTCTTGGAAATGCATTTTACTTGAATCTGACCACCGCCTTTCCTTTCTTTCTTGTCTCACCAAATTGTGCTCAGACCATTATGTGGTTCTGCAAACGACGACTTTGATTTAACCACTTGCTGGTATTAATTGCCTTTCTATCTTCTCTTTCACGCCATTCCTTTTCCTGCCTAGCTATGGAGTCGACTAGGTTGTTAGCTGGCGGTGGGTGGAAGGACCTGTATCTTTTATGACCTGCTCTACTTTCTTTGACTTCCTGATGCCCTTGTCTCACGTGTCTTGGGGGAAGGAAACCCCTATTTTGGGAGGTCTGCAATTCTGTGGTTATAGAATTGTTTCTGTTTTGGTTCAAATGAGCAGAGAAGAGTAGACAATGCATCTTCCTGGGCATCAAGGACAGGAGGGGAAGTAGATGAAGATGGACGATACTATTGCAGCATGGTAGAAGCCTGTTGAGCACTTCCAACAAGCAGGATGTCCAGCTACGTTGTTATCTATTCTGTATCGAATGCATCCTCAAATTCGGGATCCTCCTTCAAGATATTTGTATCAAAATCGATTAAGTGACAGTGAGGGTGTTACCAAAAGAACATGCTTACTTGTCGCAGTAATGGGAGGAAACCCAGATACGGTAAAATGTTTACTAAAGTTTGCAGCAAAGTCACCAGATTTAGTGTGGGAAATGAACAGGGAAGGTCATACGGCTCTGCACCTTGCTGTACAGAATGAAAACGCAGATATTAGTTAACATTGAAACCAGTTACGAAAATTGAAAATGGAGGAGAAGGCGCGAATGATGGTGGTTATTTATTCTTTATATCTCCTCACATTCTGGTCTTTGTGTTTAAATATCCCGCTTGCTGGTGCTGGTACTGGTGGTTTCCTGAGGCATTGCTCTTCCTTAGTGGTAGAAGAAAAGAAAAAAAAGAGAGAGGAGAGAGTGCATAGAGAAAAATACTTCAGGGAAGATAGCTAATATGACAACAGACATGGATAATGATGGAGAATCCAAGCCATTTTGTCTGCATCTGGAAATCTTGGTATTTTTAGCAGAAGAACGGCTTCCCATGGCATGGAAAACTACACAGGAGAAGATATGCTCTCTTTTCAGCAAGTAATTACTTGGTCTTTATGTCCTTTAGGATTCAATTCAAATGTCTCTCTTGAAAATGAGCAGTGACTTGATGAGCCGAGCTATTAAAAAAATTAGTTAGTTTTGAGATACACTAATGCTGATGGTGCTGGCCAAGCTAGTTCAAAAGAGCAAATGGATATTGTTATTAAGCTTTATAAAACTTCCATGAAATGCCCAGAGTTAAGGGAAGAGCTATTTTTGCAAATACTGAAGCAAACACACAACAATCCGGAAAGGGCTTCTTTATGTAAAACATGGCAGCTTTTATACCTGTGTGCATCAACAATGTGCCCTGGAACTGAACTTGCTTCCACTTTTCTTGAATATATGCATGAAGTTGTCAAAGCACTAGAAAATGATTCTGAAATGCAAGCAGCAGTCTTGACTGCAAGAAAATCACTTGAACACTCGATGAAAAATGGTCCGGGCGGTGTCCTTGAAACCTTCTGAATCTGGAGAAAAAGGCAAGATATTTCTACACCTTTCTACTGCTATTATATTTACAATTATTGCGAAATCGAACCGCTTTTTCCTTGCATTGATTTTTCAGTTGGATGTCATGATGGGAGATTTCCCTTTCTGCTTGTTTCTTCTTGTTTTAGCTTTTATCGTTGACAGTATGTGGGTCGAAAGGATGCATGTGCCCTCTCCTTTGAATGTTATATTACTCAAATGATAGAACTTCGTCTGTTTGTTTATGTATTAATTCTTCTCTGCGATTGAGTTGCAAATTATTATGTTGATCAAGCTAGTATTTTCGATATCATGGAAGCAAGTTTACAATAACTATGAAACCCCCTTCCTAGCACCCAAGTTGTCCTTGACCTTTTTTGTTAGCTCGTTCGCAAGTCCCTTTGATAACCTTTTGGCATCGAGAAAGAAAGGTTGTAGGATCGTGTGAGCAATGCGTGGGCTAGCCAGCTTAGAGTTGTGGTATTAAAATTGGTAGAATAAAAGGGTTCATGTGCAACGTGTTTTTTCATCTCACGTGTTTAGACTCTTATACTATCTTTCATCTTGTTTCTAGGATTTTAAGGCCATCCTCAAGAAGTACCTTGACCATCCCTATCAACTTGAACCATTACTAGCTTTTCAAATCAACTAAGCTGGAGGGTTCATTTTGCGAATCCAGTACCTCATTGACACTAGAATAGTTTGGTCTAATTCCCCTCTTAGAATTATTTCTGATGGCGCTCTTCTATTTTTTCCTAACTTGCATTATTTTCTCCCTTGTAATGTTAACACTATTAATTAATATTGGTCGGTTTTTATGCACGTAATTACCATAATAGTTTGTGATGGAAATTTCCTTAAATGTGACTAACCTTCGAGAAAAACTCAACTTTCATTTGATAGTCTTATGGATTCATAGCGGAAGGTTTTGTTTTGATAATGTCACTTAGAAGTTATGTTTGTATCTTTGTGTGACGGTTGACTGTGTTACCAAGGGTTGCCTTAAAATATGGTTGTTTCGGGAAATGGATAATTTATTTTAAATTAATCAAACATTAGAATTGTTGTGGAAGTTTGCAAATCTTTAGTGTTATAAAATTGTTGATGACATTATTGTATACTCTTGTTGGACGGAAACCCCCTTCTTCTCTCGCGTGTTTGCTACTAGCCTGTAAGACTTTGACCCTTCCTGGATGATTGGTAGATCTCTTTGTAGTTAATGGTCAAAACTAGTATACTATGCCTTCGCTTCGAAACTTATGTTGTGTGTATACTCTAATTGATTTCCGGTTTGAAACTCATTTATACATGACTTTTTGTGTTAAAATTTTGGAACCCGTGTTTCCCCTTTCTTGGGCCGATCAACTTTTGTATTTTTAGAAATATATTATTTTAGCCTATGCGTTGGTATCTTTGATAAAATTCTAGATGGTTGGTCTATTTATATCAAATCTCAATCTTGTAATTATTGTTTAATTACTTACTTGATGGGAAGATTGTTTTTTTCTCCTTATGATTCTTTTATGATTGCTATACTTTCGTTGTTATTACTCCTAACTGAAGTACAAGGTCTTCTCCTTCTTTGATTGGCATGATGAAGACTTTATTTTAACTTGATGTGTTAATAGTGTTTAGAGGTTTGAACCAATTCTTGTAATAAAGTGCTTCCTTTTCGTGATATTGTTAGATAATAGTTATGGTGGTTTTGTGTAGCCTTATCTTGCTCAGTTCTCGTGAACTGACTCTTGTAGAAAATTTTTTGCAGATGGATCTTGCGTGTAGATGAGGGCTAGATTTGTAGACTTTTGTCATCAACCTCAGTTGAGAAGATCCTTTGCTCGAAACCTTTTTATGTTGATCAACTTTTGTTAGCGTCCAGTGGAAAGTTTAGAAGAGGATTAATGTCTTAGTATAATGTATTGTGGACTTGTCATCTGAACTTTGGAAACCTTGTATTGTGTGCCCATCATTGAAATTATAAGAAAATTTGGTTATTGTGGTTGAGTGACTTGTGGAGTATCAGTATTTTAAGAAATGATGTAATCTTGTTTTGTTCTCGTAAATGAGTGTTGCTTCAACTTTTCCTTGAGAATAAATTCTGAGTTAAACCTTGCCATGACTTAGTAATAAAGTGTCATAAGTAAACTAACATGGGATTTTTAATACTTCAAAGTTAAATTAAAATTGCATTCAAATAAAGTAACGTAGGGGTCACCAACTTGAGAGCAATAAATTCTCTAAGTAAATAGGGGCAAGACTATCATTGCAAGTAAACTTTATAACGCGATAACCCTAGCTCCTCTAGTGAACATTATTCCTTTTATGGTAAAATTTGTAAAATGATCCTAAGGTGAAATGAACTATTAGTTGTTTGAAGATGATAAGATTTAATAAGCCGAGAAAACAAATTGGAGACCTCACCATCTTTCTCACCGCCATTTGGAAGGTAAATTTTTACTTCTTGCTAATACTTTTAGCGAAGCCTAAGTAAAGTTGTTGATAATTCTGGTTAAGAGCCCTAGCTTCAATTAAATACTGGCAATAACTAATGAGGTCCTAAAAATGTTTCATCTCGACCTTCTCCCTCTAACCCTTTTTCAAGGCACCTTGTATCTCTTCTCTTAAGTGTGTTGAACTTAAAACCATGTTGTCTTGTCAGCAAGAATGAATCTTAGTAGCGTTAGTGGTGAGCAGATGGCCTTGTGGAATTTAAATACTCCTTTTTCTTGATAAACGAATTAAGTAAATAAATGTCATAATAGAGAAGATTTAAAGATAATTACTTAATGTCAAAGGAATAATCTTGGCTTGGCAAGTTGAATTATATGGATCATATCTTGAGCCTCCTTGAAAACGTAAGCTAAGAATTGCAAGATATCTTATTAAAATAAATAACCCTCAAGAATAACTCTTTGTGGTTGGCCCTAACTGTAAGTGTGTTCTGTGATTGGACTTCTATGTTGTCTTGTCAAAAAGAAAAGTAAATTGTCCTTGATATGTGTGAACGTTTCCGTGCTGCCTTTATGGCCATCCTTGTATCAAGTTGTTCACAGTGTTAGTTGTATACTTGGTGACGACATGTTGCGTCATGTTATGTGTCAAGCAAGTAAAAAAAATTATCCTGTATTTCACTGTGTTGTTCGTGTGTGGATTTTTGGGTCGTTACACAATGTGGTTGGGGCTTGGGGCCAATGAGGAGGGAGGCTTATCCTCCTCATTAGATACTTTGGTTGGGTGGAGAGTGCTGCCTCTCCCCATCTTTGTTGTGAAACAAGAAAATCATTAAAGAGCTCTATTGATGGTGATGTGAAGCTTAGAGCTTTTGTTAGAGTCCTAAGAAATACCTTCTTGTGAGAAGCCTTATGGTTATCTCCCACTTTAATTAGAAGAAATTGTAATAATCTTGTGAAGAAAATTTGCATTCAATTATTGGATATGAAATTTATATTCTATAGTGAAAAAGGGAAAGAAAGATTTGTGTTGTAAAGCTAGTCTCGTGAAATAGAAAAGAAAGTTTAATATATTTATTTGATGTTTTAGTTGTATTGTGAGAAAAGAAGTTCTTTGTTTTAAAATAAAATATCTATGCTCAATGGGAAAAGAAATTTTAATTTCATTGTGAAATTGTATTATTGTAAAAGAGAAAGAAGAAATATAGAAGTTGTAAGATGTTAAAAATGTATGCATAGTAAACTTGAATGTATAACAAAGTTGTTGTAGTTATTTTGAATATATGAGTTGTAGTGAAAATGAAAGAGACAACAAATTTGAGATAGGGAATGTTGCATTTTGTAGTAATAAAATAACAATGTTAGAAGTAGATGTAGATCCCTTTTACTCTTGGAATTAAATGAAAATTAGTTGAACAAAATGGAATTTGATCTTGTAGTTGTTGTTACCATTGGATTTGAAAATATTTTAAAATGAGTAATTTTAACTAAGAAATGAATAAATCGACTAAATCTTGTAATTGGAAACTTTAGGTGCATAAAATCAAGCTCATAATGTATTTTTAAACATTTTAGCAACTTTTTTTTGGGAAAATTTTCGGTTTTGAAGGTTCGGTTCCTAAGGAATAGAATCCGCTACCCCGTCACAGAGCAAGGCGGTCTTGAATCGCCGCTAAGGCAAGGCAACGGTCTTAGAATCACCGGTCCGTAAGGCGAAGATTCATGGTTTATCACATAGGTAGAGCGGTGGTTCTAGGACCGC
Source organism: Taxus wallichiana var. yunnanensis (assembly GCA_018340775.1). Taxonomy (NCBI): domain Eukaryota; kingdom Viridiplantae; phylum Streptophyta; class Pinopsida; order Cupressales; family Taxaceae; genus Taxus; species Taxus wallichiana. The sequence goes on along the minus strand of CM031241.1, from coordinate 118,908,192 downwards.
CACCGCTGCTCGGGTGGTGGTTCTATCAATTTTGATAAAACCCCTTAATCCGTGGATCGTATAAACTTTAACTTGGCCTAATCAAAATTTTAAGCTTGTAAAATTACCAAAGAGACTTCCAAAGCAAATAAAAATGGCTAAATATTATTGTTTAAATAAAATACATCTGCAAATGGTAAATTAAAACTAGTCTATTTCATTTATATTAATGGGGGTAGGGTTTGACCCAAATAGAGAACCCCAAATACACAAGGTTTGAGATAAAACTATTTTTGAAAGGAAAACCCCTTCAATATTTGAATGAAATAAATTACAATGATAAGAATACAAATAAACTAATCTAAGCTTGATATCCATGTATATTCCTCAATATTTCTTCCTCTCTTGTTGCGATGGATTCCTTCTCTCCAACCCGCAAATTCAACAAAGAAAAAGTGACCAAATGAGGAGACTTAGGTAAAGAAAGAGATTAAATAAAAATTCATAAGGATATTTAGGGTTAATTTAAACCCTAGACCTAGTGGCCATAATTAAATTGATTTAAGGGTGCAGGATCAACCTTATTTTTGTTTGTTATGAGTGTATTTTTTTAAATGTTTAAATTAAATCCTTAAGTGTATGTGTTGATGGTTGAATGGGGCCATTTAACTACCTTGGGCTACAAAGTCTTTATTAGTCCTTAGTATGTTCTAGAAATTTAATAAAAGGACTTTAAACTATTAGGATAATGAAAATAAATTAATTAAGTATGAGGGTAACCATATTAGGATGAACATTAACTAAAGAGGAGAAAAATTAAACCAAGTAAATTAAATTATGACATCTTCCTAGTTGAATGTTGATTAATGGACCTTAAGATAAATTAAGAATATTATAATATTTTAACTAGACTTGGTTCCCCAATATTAACGTTGAGATTAGTGGTGTAAGTTAATTTAATTGACATCCTTCTAACATTTTTAATTGTATAAAAAAATTAGTAGCAATTTTTGGGATAAGTGTTAAGTTTTAATGTGTTCCTGAATGTCATTTTTACAGGCATTACAACTACTCAACAAACCATAAATATAAGGCCTTGAGCCTCTTATGAATTTTTCACAAAACCATTCCATATTTTTACAACACATTAAGCATTTGAACAAAAGAACTCCATCAATAAATTGATGCAACTTTCTACAATTATTTTCCCCATCTACTCGCAAATCCATCTACACATTTATTATCCCGAGATAGTTCGTGAGAACTGAGCATGATAAGAACTACACATAACAAAAATATGCTACTATTTAACAATATCATGAAAGGAAACATTCTATTTCAAGAAATGGATCAAAACTCTCACCACAAATCAACTCTTAAGACAAAATAAATAAATATTTTTTTACCATGCCAACTAATTAAAAGGAAGCCATGTTTCATTTAAGAATATTATTTCAAAAACAACAAGAGTTTGACATCCAATCGGATCGACCATGGATCTTATAAGATTAGGAACAAGGGGTCAAGAGTGTTAGGATTTCAATCATGTAATCCTATAGATTACGTGATTGAAATCTAATACTCAACCCATCAATCTACATTCTCATGGAGAAGTCAAATATACTAGTTATGATCATTGTCACAAAACAACACTAGTTTAACAATCATTCCAGAAGGGCCATTGGCCAATAAATTAGAAACAATAATCGATTGAAAAAGAGAGTTCCATCATGTAATCATGTAGTTATAAGGTTGAAAATATGATATTCAAACCCACAAACCAAACCTTCTTATCTAAAGGTGACTTCATAGTTATTAAGGATGAATGGAAATGATGGCTAACGATGTCCAAAAAGGTAAAGCCTAAAGAACCTTCCCACTTAATATATTAAATACCGTAATAATGACAAGCCTCAAACTACCTGAGTCCATTATGCAAGATAGCATTATAAACACCTTACCAAGATTCATAGCACTAGGGATTCATAAATCTCTTTAAAAATTATAGTTTTAGTTTATAAAAATGGATTACCAATTCTTGTCACAAGATCCTTTTAACGAAAACACTTGTTACCATAATCGAAAACATCCTTAAATATGCATTTGCATGTGTCACCAAAAGCCAATATTCTAACAATAATTTCCATCATAATCAATGAAGTATCTATATATAAGAATACCCCAATATCATTAACAATCTTAAAAATTTCCATCATAAGCCATCAAGGTATTTGTATGTATATAACTACCCACCATTTTTAAAAAACAACATCCACAATTAAAACAACAAGATATTAAATGTACATACCACCAAAATTCTTTCCGTAAGAGAAATAAGACAAAATTAGTTCTACTAACGAGTGAGTACAACACAAAAGCAGAAAAGTATTTTCTAAGATTTGATAAAAGACCTGGGTACGATTCAAGCTTTATAAGGAATGGTCAGAGGGACTCATAAGGAAAGCCTTAAACGTTTGGGGCTTATACTGACGATCCTCAGGTAATTGTAATATTTCAAGCATCGTAATCAATTCTACTGTAATATTCAAGAAGCGAAAACTAGTCAACCGACATTAAGCAACTTGTTATCATGACCCAAAAGGATGATTAAGTGCCCAAAAAAAAACAAAAGTCCTTCCCAACCCGGATCAGAGTTCGAACCGGTGTTGCTCGCTAAAGCGGGGTTAACAAAAGCTCATGTAAACTTCGCTCAACAAACCCATGACGGAAAGGAGAACCACATGTTCCTGATATCAACTTAAAACAATTTATTTAAGAAACACAAAAAAGGGTTTATAAACCTATATTTATTAACAACTTGAATACCTAGGCACGGGATGACATCCAAAATATAACAAGTTCGAATCGCAACAAGAGATTTATAGATGTTCAAAAGGTTTGGTTTCACAACATGAGGTTTCTATCTTTTTAACAGCTTAAGAATCTAGTTACCCATTAAAGGAACATTGATGACGATAAATAGTATAATATTGTCCAATCAATATTGAAAACGTAATAGCTAGAGTAAGAGGAATAAGCCCCTTGTTGTCCACCATTGACGCAATGCAACTATTTTTGTATATCACGAAATGCTCAGAAAAAGTATCCATGGCAACCCAGGACACTCAAAACTGGGGGAATATAAGGAATAACCAACAGGAGAAAATAAGGTCAAAACCCAATCCAAAAAATCACATTCAAAGTACCAATTTCAGGAAAGGGAAAGTTTCAATTCAGGAGATGTAAAATCCTGACAATTGCTGAGATGGGTAGTTTATCATGCCTAAATAATATGCTCCCAAACCTACAATCATGTCTTCCAAGCTCTAGATAAAGTAACTCAAGGCAACATTCATCATTCGTTCATGCTTGCAACAAGTCCAGAATCTATCTATGGCCTCATTTTCGAATAGGTAGGGAGAAAGTTGTAGCAGGGGTTCCAACTCTGTAATTGTATAATATTGGAAGTTCAAAGGCCTTTCCCCCAATTACAAACAAAAAACCCCCACAATGTTATGCAACCAACAAAAGTGACGTTTTTGAGCTCTCTACAACAACACCACAAGCTAAGCTGAGTGAACTGAGCTCTCCATAAAATGACGAATGAACCATCTCAGGATCACAACAATGCAGTGATCAGGCCATTAAAAGAGAGCTCGACCCAATTTCCAAAGGCACCACAAAATAGAGGCACGTAGAACATGAACCCACCAAGGATGAGACAAAGAGAAACTCATGTAATTATCAATGCCAACTAAACGATTACAAGCTCATAGTAAGCTAAGAAAATCTGGCAAACACGAAGCTCAGGAAAAAATATTCAAAAGGAATGGTCAAATAAAAGGATCTGAGATGAAGCCACCATCCAAAGCAAGAAGATCTGAATAAGAACAGAGATGTGGCACTAAGAAAATGAAGGATTGTGATAAACCCACTGATGCGAGCTTCTATGAAGGATCACGACCCAGAAGAAAACAAGCACCCATGTCCCAAAATTTGGCGAGCAAGCCAATACAAATCAATGAAACCCAAAATTATGGAGGCCAATAAGCAGTAAATACAAAAACGTGAGCTCAACGAGGCTCCCACAAATCCTCCAAAATGGTAAAAAAACAAACATAAGGGCTAAACCAAATATAAGGAAGCAGCTAGTCTGCAACCCTAATAGAATTGACCAATTTGACTAAAAACAAACATTACAAAACTTCCAAAGAAGAGTAATGTCGGCCAAAACTCAAGAAGGTGACCCACCATTTGAAAGGCGCTAGACCAAACAAGTAAAATCCAACATGTTTTCATTAAAGGAAGATACAGAATTGGCAGGGCCATCAAATCCTCCCACCAACTCATGCAACCAACATCAAATCAGGTGTGCAGTCCTTCAAAAACGTATGCCCAGCAGGTTCATTAATAACCAATAAAGAAGGCAGGTTGGTGGGTGAATAAATAAAATTTATCACTAACTTGATAATTACACATCTGGGCATATGTGGACCAGCTTGCTGACAAGGGAAAATTGGTAGTTAAAGACATTAATCACCCTCCCAAAGAATGACACCACCAACCAAAAACTCTCCCTTACACAAGTCGAGTTTAACCATGGTCTACCCCATGGGTAAGCCTTCGGTGGATGATCAAATAAGTAACTTATCATAGAATAATAAGTCCCTTTTTAAATAAGCCCAGACCACCGTTGGAAACAAATTTGAATGTTCCTTTAGAACTTTAAGTAGTAGCGTCATTACACAAACCACTTAATCAAGAGCTCAATATGCCATAGAGAGTATGATCAAAATTGATGCTACGGGGCACCCTCAACAATGAGCAATCAAAACGATGACACCAGGAGGCATGACAGAAAAAAGAGACTAAATTACTTCGCAACAAGATCGCAAATACCTAATGATTGAAAGGGATCTCATAAACACATTTGATGCTTAAAGAACAAGGAAAAGAGAAAATAACGGTATTCGACGCCGAACGTGGCATTACATCCTACGTGATGACTAATTACCTATATAATATAGGTACACCGACAAACTAACCACTAATAAGAAGGATATGAGTATTACCTATTCCTAAAATTGACCCCTTAGTGTGAACATGGTTGAAAACTATTACAATCAAGAACTAGATCATGACACCATGGAGCTTTCTCATGGTTTAGATCAAAGTGTGCCATATAATCTTATGTATGTATCTTAAAGAAATGTGCGATATCGAGCTTTTGTATCACTAAAAATACTACACGATCACTTATAACTTTCATAGATAGATATAACAACCACCTAATATGAACAAGAATCCACTCATCTTCTAATCCTCCACATCTAATGATGGTTTTACACTAGCTCTAACCAACAACTCATTCATTTAAATTGTTTTATAAGGAAACAAAAAAACCCACACATACAAATATCGTGATGTTATGTACTACTCTAATACAATTTTACTTACCTTTTTAAATCAAGGTAAAACATAGAAAATTCTTATATAAGTTTCCTTTTTCCCATCGTATACCACACCGCAAAAAGATAAAGGACATTGTCCTCATAGTCTTCTTTCCATATATCCTTGACCATTACCACTTGATCAGAGATATCATATGTGACGACTACTACCACTAATAATCACCTTTGAAGTTAATTTTTTCCATATAACATCAAATGCCACTATCACATTTTGTGGCATATTTATCGTTAACATCCGACACATTTTTTAATAAACACAACTTTATACCCCTTTTTGTGCGATGGGAACGCCGAAACGGATATCGGTAAAGAGCAAACTAAGAATTGTTACAAACAAAGAGAAGAAAAAAAAAAAACAATGCGATAAAAAACGAGACCATTTGCGAGAACGTAAGGAGTAATGAAGAGCGGTAAAGAAGATAATATTGTTTAGTATAACAAACTAAATATGTACATAGGTGTTTGATGCAGAAGAAGAAGGGGAGGGGAAGGCCCGGAAAAAGGATAATAGGAAATGGCGAGATTGTTATTGTGCGGAGGATGTGACGGGGGTGGGGAGCTATAGACGGTGAAGGTTACAGGGATGAATTAGGAGGAGGGGGACGGCGGAAGGGATTGGAGGCGAAGCTCTTCTTGTTTTCGGAACTGCAGGAGGGAGGCTGAAGAAATTCTTGAGTAACGGTCAAAGGAGAAAGCTGGGGAGATACGAATCTTATCCAAGGAGGGCACGCGAAAGAGCAGTAAAAGTAAGGCCTGGTCTCTCGGTGGATCCAATGTCTATGGTGGCATGACCAAGGGTGAGCCCTTGGGCTTTGTGAATCGTTAACGCCCATGCCATTTTTAAAGGCAGCTGTGTACGAGAGCCTCTCGAAATGGGGGGAATGGGGATGTGGGTGGGCTTTGATGGATTCCACGGTGGACCGGAATAGCGATCGAAGTCAACAATAACAAAAGAAGGCAAAGAAGGTGGAGCGGAGGAAGGGGAATAAACAATGTCAACGATAGTGCCAGTTGCGCCATTAACAAGCCCAAGAAAATCCACAAATTAGAAAGAGCATGATTTTTTGGTCTTTGCAAAGGAGCACTATTTGTTCTAGCTGGTCGTCATCAGGATCATTGTAGTCAGTTCTTCTTGTATTCAGAGCAATGGACAAGGCAACCGGAGAATTGAGTTCCTTCAGCATTTGTAAATTGTGGTTTTTAACAAGAATATTTGTTGAGAAGAGGTGGGGGGCATTGTGGAAGTATGAAAGTTCTTGTTGTGAGAGGCATGAGTCGGTGCGGGACATCAAAGTCTCCCAATCTGGAAGGGTGGCCACACCGTTTCGGATGTTGAGAAGCAAATTCCGAAAGGAAACTTGAGTCGGAGCAGAGCCTTGTTGTCGGAATATAGACGTTAACGAGATTGAATTAGGAAATTTGCGCCAAAGGGATCCACCGTAGGAATTACTGGCATATAGTGGAATGTCCATAATGGGTGGAAGTTGACCAAGGTCTCCAACAAGAATCATTGATCTATTTCCGAAGGGGGAAGTACGGAAGTGCGGGAAGGCCTCGCGCAGGCGGAAGTCAATTTTTGCAAGAAGTTTAGGACCAATGAAGCTCATTTCATCAATCAAAATGTATGTGACATGTTTTAAAGAGTCTTGAAAGGAGGCCAAAGCTTGCCCTTCAAGGGGTTTTAAATCTCGAACGGGAATTCGGAGGCTGGAATGAACGGTCGATGCGGAAATGTTAAAAGCGGCCACACCAGTAGGGGCAAGCAAAAGAAGGGGTGAAATGGCAGGGGCAGCGAGGGAGGAGAAGGCAGACTGGAGAGAGTGGATAAGGAATGATTTTCCTATTCCTGCAATTCCTTGAACAATGAGAAGAAGGGGTGATAGGCTGTGTGTCGAGGAAAAGTGGTGGAGTATTGTAGTGAAGGCTCGCTGCTGGCTATCGGAAAAAGTTGGCAAAGAAGGCAAACTAGATGGATTTGTATGGTCAGGGCAGTAATTCACCCTACTATTCTCGACAAAAGAGGGGGCAACGTCAACCAAGTGAACCGGCACGGTGTTTGAGGACCAATCATAGCAGGAGTCATATTCTCGGAGGCCAAGCATTTGCAAGTGGTCTAGACCTTCAGAATGTCCCGGACGGAGGCCTGCCAAAAGTTGCCATTCATAGATTCTCTCGCTTGTTTGCATTGGGTCTGTGTCAGATTCAGACGATTCATCTGGAGATGTATCAAGCTCCGTGTCTATTCTTCTAACATGCCACGGTTTGTATGAGCTTTTGAACAGGTGCCAATTGGAAGAAACAACATCTGGCGAGGAACCAACATCCGCAGGAATGTTCCGGAAAGGCTTGTACAGCAGGAGCTCAGACCAACAGAAAAGGTGGAAAGCCTCTGTATTAGCCGGTGGAATGATGGAAAACCTTGGGTACACGCGGACAATTGCTGGTGTAGTGCGCTGTTTCCATTTCTCTTTTTTTCGGTATTTGCTGTAATTCCATTCTCGAGCAATTTGGATAAGGGAAAGGGATTCCATTGATGGTGGGCGGACAAGGTACGCATCAAGAAGCTGTGATGTATCTTGTTCCTGAGTAGCCGATGCAGAAAGGTGCCTAAGTATTTTTTTGCCCACATTTAAATAGACGGTTTGCCGGCTGGACACAACAAGAGGAAGTTTGAGAAGCAAGTGACAAGCTTCTTGTGCACTTATGTCATGTTCAACAACACTTTCAGTGAGCATCTTCCGTATTGCAAAAGACGAAGGGAAATCAGGGTTAGCATGCGAACAAAGCCTAGACAACATTTGGTGGTATGTCTCAGAGCGTTGCTCTGCTTTAGAGGCATACTTTGCAATGTATTTAAGAACAACGTGTCGAGATAGTACAGGCTGACAGTCAATGTTGGCTCTCCATATAGCTAGCATGGCTTTATTGTGAATGTTTAATCTGTCATCATTCCTAAAAGGAAGGTATTTAACGCTTTTGTTGGCATCCATGGTCAAGGAAGAAAAAGCCTGTGTTTCCCAAGGAGCACTGTAACGGCATATAGTTCTGGAACCTTTTTTTCGAAGACATGTCTGCGTAGAACATTTGGTGTGGCGCTGAACCCGGTTTATAAGTTCCTCGACATCGTGCAGAGGGTTGGAAGCTAGAACCTCTGAAGAGGAAAGCAAGCAGGGATCATCCTCGAGAGATCTTTGAAAGAATGTAGGTCTACATGCAGGAGCTCTAGGGTTCCATGCAGAAACATATTGATCAAAGTATAGTCTTGTTGTTTCAACAGAAGCATTGTCATTCCAATCTATTGTGTCAACATTGGGGGCGCCTTCCAGCCAAAGGAAACCGTGAACATGTGCGGACCCTCTATGTTGCCATTCGTACCTAAAGGAAAAAGGCGGTTAGAAATAAAGAGAATCAATAGAATGGCAAACGAACCATTTAATTTTGTTTACCTGTACCAGTAGTCCTTGGCTCCAAGGTGTTTCTGCAGGACCTCCTCGCGGAATATCGTGAACCTTTGGTGCAAGTAAGCAGAAACACGATGGGGGTGGGCGATAATGCTCTCTGTTCTAAATTTCTGCGCGGACCGACGATCAGGAGGCGGAACACCAGGCATACAGCTATGCAAATCAGGCCATTTAGTATCTGCAGCACTAAGAGTGAAGAAGAATGTAGGTGCACCCAATTGTTCAACCATGTCTGATATCTCTCCTCTGTATTTGGACCAAAAGGAGCGTGTTCCGCGCAGGTTATTACCAAACCGCATCAAGGTATCTGGAAGCGAATATGCAGGGTCTTCAAGCAATTTTTTTCGGAGGTCAGCTATAGTTGGCGGTATGTCATTTTCTAGGTTTTGCTGCATGAAAACCGCTGCTGTAGACTGGCTCCTATGCCGCATGATGAGGTTAAGCAAAAAATAGCGAAACCGGGGGTGGGAACCGAAGCGGTTATCGTGGAAACGGATTAAATGGAGGGCATATTCATGAAAAAGTACCTCTTTCATGCGAGGTTGTCTAAACATAGCCTTACCTTCAGGAAACAAAGTTGGGAATGCCATGGAAAAAAGACCCTCAGTGGTGTATTCATTTATGGGAGAAAGACTTATGTCTGGCCAAGGCATGGTAGAAGGCATGTTTTGATCATGGGAGAGAAGGAATTGTGAGATCTGTTCGTCTTCGGTGCCAAGTTGTGGGCAGAAGGGACGAAAGAAGAAGAGTGGGCGTCAATTAAATTGCAGAGGGAAGGATCATCGCTGGAATCAGGTGCGACGGTTCCTGAAGAGGCTGGGATGTCCATCGGTATGGAGTTGAGGGAGGAGGAAATATTTGTTTGTTGTATGGGAAGAGCGTTGAGGGCTTCATTATCAACAAGAACATCCTTGTAGTATGGGTCATGCAAAATTTTGTATTGAAGTGCCAGCCATACACGAGATCTACTAACGTAGAAATCGTATTTTGTTTGTTGGGAGCCTGCCTTTTGCACAAGAAGCAAATCCAAATCACCGAGACGTCGAGGGAGGTACTTTGCTATGGTAGAGATATCTTGGGGGAAGCTTATAGTGTGCCCAGAGTATTTGTATTGTCCACCACGTGCATGGGTTACTTGGAGAATTGGGTTAACTCTAGCAATCAACATTTCTTCAACTTGTGTCAAAGATTGTAGTTCGGATGGCTGGACACCAGGGTCCATGTTGTTCCAAGAAGAAAATCGGTGTCCTTGTTTCTCAAGCCTGCACCTGGAGCAAAGGATAGATCCTGAACAACACTTAGTTAGAATGCCAGGGTAATTTTCCAAACAGATTGTGCATGTGCTTGCACCGGAAAGGGAATCTATCCTTTTGCGGAAACGCCTTTGTGCATCTGCGAAGGAGGACGAAGAAGTGGCGGATGGCTCGGAAGGGAACATTCTAGCAGAACAAAACCCGTCAAGATTTTGGCATGTATTGGAAGCTGGGGAAGGTAGCACAAATGAATGCGAAGAGGTCGACAGAGCATCAACAGGATGGGAGAAACCAAAGGACGTTGGAGAGTACATGGTTGATGGGGGGGAAGAGGAATGTGTCGATCGAGAAGGGAAGTGTTGTGTATCCCAGGGTACATGGGCCTCATAGAAGGGAAGGGTGGAAGTGTTGTGCGAAAGGAAAGGGCAATGTGGAGCGGATGGCGGGGAGAGAAAAACATTTGCGGCGTTGGATGAGGAGGCACCGTGAGAGCCAGAATGGGGCGATGGAAGGGCAGGTGCCGGGGGCCGGAACGGGCGGGAGGGGGGGGAGAAGATGTGCAATGTGTGTTTTTTCTAGCATGGTAACGCCGGCGCTGATCCGCATTTATTTGCTCTCTGTTTTTGGTGTAGATCTCTCTTCTTCGAGCTAATCGTTGCTCTGCAGACATGGGGAATCCTGCAACGTTTTGCAGCAGGAGAAAAAGTATGAGACAAGTAAAGGAAAAAGTGTGCATCTAGCCATACATGGAGTAAAACAAAAGAATACGAAAGTTGTTTTGCGCATGTATATTACAAGTAAAGGAACATAGCACCAACAAAGCTCATTCAACGAAAGCTATGAATACAGGAAAGTGTTCGAAGGAAAGAACATGTCCATACAATATAAAAGACCATCACTAGTATTTATTTTTTAAAGGAAATGGCTTAGGAATTCCAATTATTGATATTCAAGAACATAGAGAGTGTGACAAAAATTACAAAACAAAACGTATATATATCGATATCCATTGAATCCGAGTTTACATAAGCAAAAGTAGAGCAAAAAGGAACAACTAGACATTCGTTTGTGCAAGAAAGAGTTATTGGAAAGGGTGCTAGCATATCAAGAGACCACGAGAGCTTTACAAGGGGGGAACACAAATGCAGTGAAGCCTGTACATTGTTACACAAACGTAATTCAGGGAAGGGAAGCCGCAGCTTCAAGTTTGTGCGACTTTATAATGACACATTTAAACTGCTTCTTCTCACGGTATGTTTCAAGTTTGATGGAAAGCGTAAATTGATATTCGTGGCCTATAACTTGGTCTGCAATTTCAGTTGTAGCACCATCATCTATGCTCAAAAACTGCAAGTCTTCAGCTTTGACGCCCATTATATTTTCAGCAGTCTCATCAAATGCAGTTACGGATTGAAGTTCTCCTGTGCTATCTTTTAAAGTGACACGGAGTGCATACCTGTAGTCGCATTTTTGGATAGGAATATTACATTTCCCACAAAACCAGGACCCGTTTTCCAGTTCTTGCACTTTCTTGCGACATTGTGTACCATTTTTCACTAAAGGGCATGCCAAGTAATAAAAATTGTCCAATGAAATGTCTGTGATTTTTGCTGTAATTGTAGCCCATTCATTTTTATCTGTGTTACCCATTTGCAGGACCTGAGCTATTGTTGCCGGAGAGGACAAGGCAGATGGAGGCCCTAGAACCCTGTTTGTGATAGATGGGGCGGGGACATTGAAAGCATCGGATGCAATCCATTCCTGTAGAGAGAGGCTTTCAGGAATCATTGGATTGACAAACCATTTTGTAGTGGATATAGTATCAAGAGATGTTCCGTTGAAGCTGGAAACACGAGCTGTTTTAAGAGCAAGAATTGGTTTCTGCGGAATTGAAAGGAATTCTTCTAGCTCTTCTCCAAGTACAGTTGAATGTTGACCCCACAAAGTGATGGAAACACTAAATCCGGACATGTCTTCAACCTGCAAAGTTCGCTTGAATGTTTCTGTCTGATCACGTCTGCGAATGGTGGATCGTGGAGAAATAACAAGAACAACAACAAGAATGTCAACAAAAGATCCGGCAGGTCTTCCAGGTATGTCTTTGATGGGGACAAAGTGGAAGTTGTGTAAAGGTATGATTTCATCGTTGACATGCAGAGGCCGGACAATAGATGCTGCTGAAAGGAAAATTTCGAGTTTGTTGTTCAGGTTGTTGAACTTTTCTTTTGCTTTTCCAATTCTTCCGTTAGAGATGGTGTACGTTTTTTCGTTCTCTATCGTGCCATAGAACTTCTCCGCAATCTCATTGAAACAAGTGACACGGATTTCACCACCTCTGCTATCCACGAAGTCAAAACCAAAGAAACAACCATTGCCGTTATCATTACTATATGTCCGCATGGAGTTTTTCGCGACCGCTCTGCCCTCTATGGACCAAACACGCATGGTTGTGTTTAAGTCGTCTATGAAAATGGCCTTCGATGCTGATTTCGAGGAAGCATAAATCTTTTGAGGCGGCGTTTGCGGAAACAACGTTTTGGGCACACCCTCAGGGTGGTCAACACAGGCTTGTTTGCCCCGAACAACATGGCCAGGGATCCGGGAAGGAGAACCAATTTGCGGGTAAGTTTCTTTCGCTATTTCCATATCGGTAATTAAAACGGTCCTGCACGCATGCAATGCAAGGAATAAAAAGGTTAGGAAACATTGTGCGAGATAGAAAAGACGAAAGGGAAGCCAAAATGCTGGCTACTTACATTTCATGGTCGACCATCCTGCAAACGGTTTTGTGCAGCTGAATTATTGTGCCTTCTTTCAAAGTTTTGTCTGCAACTAGTTGTGAAAACTTGGAGGGCAACAATGCCTTCTGGATGTGAATACCGTCGGAAAGGTCAACTCGATGCTGAGTGCCACTATTCAACAGAGACCGCACAGGACAAATGTTGAGGAGCTGGAACGTGGAACTCGTCTCCGAGCAACCGGACATTAGGCGCGTAATACCTCCTTCTGTTAAAGTTGTGTCCATGGTTGCAATGCAAAAAGTAGAGGAGAATGGATGCGCTGCACGACAAATGCAACGATCAACCAAGAACGTGAAAGAAAACACCAAAAGAAACAACCAAACCGAATGCTACGCCCCCACCTAGAAAAGCGAACCCGATATTTCGTTTCACTAGAAGCAAATGCGGAAGGGAAGCTTGAAGCGGAACAAAAGAATGATGCCAGCGTAAAGGATAGTAGCTTAGAGTTCGCATAAAAAAGGTAAAAACTAATGCGATGTCACAAATCACAAAACCCTTTTTTTTGTTATTAAATTCCATTGTGGAAGGGAAGCCAGAACCGAATGTAAAGAACAATAACAGGCAAACAGGAAGTTGTGGTGAGCATGTATAATAAGTTTTTAAAAAAGGAGGAAGAAACAAATTAATGAACGGTGAAGCAAACATGTTATTATTGAAAAAATCTAAAAACTGCGAACGGACACGTAGGCACACCAAAGACAAAAGAGTTTGAAATAACAGATAGATGTGGAATTGTTTTTTTGAACAATCACTTCAAAAGGCAAGCAGAAAATGATCCAATGCAATACTAAGTTGAACGCCAGCCCAAACATCAGCAGCAACATCAAAAATATAAGTATTGAAGCCAGTATTGCACAAGCACTTTTAGACGTTGCTCTTCTAAACATGATTGAATTAACAACAAATTCTTAAACACCATCAAATTAACCAAAAAAGCAGGTTCAACTTCTGACATTCAGCATACACAACATAGCATCAGCTTTAGGTCAAATCTGGCACAACTAAAACCAATGTTTCCACAACCTCAACTATCACAGCCCAGGACATGGTCCAAGGCAAGTTAGAAATACTCACTATTAGAACATTAATACTTATAACTATGATCAATAATAATTAAGATTTTGTAGATAAAAAGAAGTGGACAGTTCCTAACATCCATTCTAAATATGAATTTTCTTTTCGCCGCCACTAATATTAGATAATAACAGTGGAAACACCATCTCTAAAAACTCTATTAACCTAACCAGACATCCAAACATTTCCCGTTTTTCCCACAAAACGATGCACCAACGTCAAGGTTTTCCTATGTTCAGGAGCTCCAATGATGAGATTGAGCCAAGTGCTTTAGATGATTTAGATTTTTTTGATGTAATAAGTAGACCTTAGTCCATACTACATAGGGAAGTTCACGACTTTCATCCATCACTTTTTGTAAACTTTTTTACAATTAGTATGCAGCTATGAGCACATGTTTTTCAACATTTTTCATGTCAATCGCATTATTATGATAGCTACTTAATGAAATGCGATATTATCTTTCTCTACTGAAATGTGAAATTATCTTCCATTTTTATATATTTAATTTAAATGTATATTTCTTACAGTTGAATTTAATCACGAATTTTATCGCTGATTTTTTTAGCAACAAATTTTTCATGAATTTAATCCTCAACAAATTCGAACACAAATTTGAATGCAACAACTTAGATGGTAATTGGACAAGGTTATTGTTATGAGTAAATTGTCAAGTAGATCTCAATTATATGCTAATTAATGCATATGTCACCCCTTTTATAATGAGTAAATATGAAACTATCGCCTTAATTACAAGGTATATATCCTAGTTGATGTTACATAGTTTCTGCCCATTCCCATATTGAGGTTGGGTTGAGTAAAGCAAACTATGTCTCCTCGTGAGTCTTAAAGAAAAGATTGTTGGAACGAACCCTTTGCAAAGCACGAGGCTGCTATACATCACAATAACTGCAGGACTAACCCAAAGGACCGCAAACAAGGTAAATAATAATTGACAGATAATCAGGAATTAGTCACAAGCAGTTAGAGACTTGAGCAACGCAACCTATAATGGTGCTATTAGGTGAAGTTAACTACAAGTTAATTAATTAAGTAGCAGCTGCAAGTCTAATTGAGTGGGGCTTCTCCTTACGATGGATGATATACGGAACAAAGATATGAATAAATTTTATTTAAAAATCAAATGTATTTTCAGATATCAAGACAGGTTTGCTACAATCAATTTTTTTATGTGTAATTGGTTTTCCTCTACAAATATCATGTATGTGTGTGCGCGCGCGTGTGTATATGTATGTACATATGTATATATGTGTGTGTGTATATGTATATATATCTGTATATGTGTGTGTGTGTGTGTGTATACATACATATTTTATATTTGTAAATTTTCTTAACCGAACCGAAACTTTCAAGATTTCAAAATTTTCCCCATTCCGAATTACCCAAACTTTTCAAATATGGTAACTATGCAACAAATGCAATGAAACTACCAAATGAGCTGATAACTGAATGGGAGGCATATGTGTTGGGCGTTCAGAAATGTCATATTAGAATTAGAGATGAGCCAGCTTTGCTGGCTTGGGCCAAAAACAAGATCCATGGTGTTTATACTACAAAGTTGGGATGCAAGTGCATATTCAAAGAGGAAAATGCGGAACACTGATGGTGGTGGTTTTCATGTGGCTTGCTGTGGAAAATAAAGTTCTGACTTTGATTTAACAGGCACATATAATTTAAAATTCCAGACCTCCATACAACCCACAAACCCACAAAATAATGCTCAATGTGCATACATTTTATTTATCATACTACAAAACTCACTATCTGTACCTCTGTCAATAATAACAAAAAGCTGTGTACAATTTTATTTCTCAAAATACTTTTTGGTACAGGTGCATGTATTTTATTCATTAACATACTTTTTGGTACAACTTGTATTTATTTGATCGAAATACTCTTTGGTACAAGTAATGGAAGATATGGGAGACGGCATGTGCAAGAAAAAAGGACTCAACGAGACAATACAAGTACAACTAGAATCTCCAGTTGCCTTCAAAGAAAACAACAAACTTCAAAGGCTTCAAGATGCGTAAAGTTTGGTCAATTGTAAACAAAAGATTGATTCATTATTCCTATCAAAGCAGCAGTCCCTTTTTCATATTAAACGAAAGACACCAGTATAAAAATCTAATTTCAAGCATCTTTCTAGTGGAAATCCTTTTCATGTTTAACTTTCTAGCGATATCACAATGGAGGACTAAGCAACCATCTTATCAGGACTCATTTTATGTCTTATCTCAAAAGCTTTCTACCCAACTCAAATAGCAAAGATTCGATTCAACCTACTACCGAACTCACCCTCTGTACCTTTGTCAATATTAAATAATAACAACAAAAAGGTGTGTGTACAATTCAAATATGATCTGCCACATAAAATTTGTAATTGCAACCCAAAAACATAAACCTGTAAGACCATTTTCAAGAAACTACAATTAGCAGCAATGCATTATCGAAGTATAATTAGTCGCAAACCCAAAAAAAGAAAATTGGCGTTAGATGAATCATTTTGCTAGTGGGATGGCCATCGAAAATAGAACTTCGATGACACTCATAAGCTCTTCTTCACAACAATGGAGCCGCTGGCTCAATTCAAAATCCACAATACCATTTTACCAAGAGGATTGTCTGTAGGTATCTCCCTTCATGATTGACAAAAACATAAAATACAAGAGCTTTCTGGGTGTAACTTAATAACTACAATTTGTAGACATTAATGGAGAAAGTTAACAAGGAATTTTTTGAGTTAGTAACTTTGTCAGACATGTAAAGCATTACTTTGCAGGGGATCTCCTCCTGTTTGTCTTGTTTATGACAATATATGTCACATATCATTTATAAAAAAAGGAAAACAGACCTGATAAGAATGGTGGAATGTTCAACCAAGTAATCACAGCTCTCAGGTTTCATTCTCAACTAGGAATTGGTGTAAGGACCCGGCCACAGGGTCTTAACCAGACTGGATGCTTCCAGAGCTGGCAATTGAATGAATCCCAAAAGCTGTGTCAAAGAGCCTAGTTCTGTTCCCAACTGACTCTGGATTGTACAGGTCTGAGGCTACTCGATCTGAAGATCCCGAATGACCTTAAGCTTGAGCTAGAAAATGCAATGTCTGAATGGTAATATATTCTGGGGTGAGTTTATTGAGATGGTCTTCTTATATAAGCACATGACAAAGTGCATGGATTTTCTGAAAGTGTATAATGCACTCTGAAGAATGTAATTCCTTTCAGACTATGAATAAAAAAAATTTAAAAATCTAAAGGAAAAGAAAAATTGCAGAATTCAGAACCTACGAGTTCACATTTGAGTAAATAATTGCTTAAGTGAGCAAAACGTATGTAGGGTACAGAGGGAGCAAGTCTGGAAAAAGCAATCAGAGTATGATGTTAAAATTTAAAACCCAGGAAGACTGTTGGCAGGAGGAATGTTTTTGATGTGGCGGAACATCTATCAAAAGTTTCTTAGTTGAAGGATAGATGCTGTACTTTCCAGAACAGCTAATCTCTTGTTATCTTTTCTTAGTTAAAGGATGGGTGGACTGCATTTCAGAAAGGCTAATCCCTCATTGTCTTTTCTGACAAAGTGCATGGATTTTCTGAAAGTGTATAATGCACTCTGAAGAATGTAATTCCCTTCTGACTATAATAAAAAAATTTAAAAAATCTGAAGGAAAAGAAAAACTGCAGGATTCAGAACCCACGAGTTCACATTTGAGTAAATAATTGCTCAAGCGAGCAAGACGTATGTAGGGTACAGAGGGAGCACGTCTGGAAAAAGCATTCAAAGCGGGATGTTAAAACTTAAAAGAATACTACCCAAGCATCAACAGCATCATCGAAAAAACTGAAGTTCACACAAAACCCCTACCCGAATATGCTTGAGGCGATCATGGAGATACTCTCAAAAAGCTAAAACTTATTGTCCTTTGAGATTATCCAATCATTGAAATGACATGGCAAAGATTTTAAAGATAGAACCGCGTCACATTAAGATTATCTGATGGAAAGATAGCACAAGTTAAACCGACTTTAAATTCAAGGCTAAAAATCCAAAATAAAGTATGACCACAACAAGAATATTATGGCCATTTATATATGTTTTGTCAAGAAACTTTTTTATTATAATTGAGGTTCTTTTGTCTATCTCAAAAACGAACGAACTGTTACCCAAATCAAATTCAACAGACAAATATGCTTGCAAACCTTGGAGCTTTACTCCAATAAATAACCGATAAGAATATGTATATTTCGAGCACCAAATATTATAATTGACGAGAATCACCTAGATCACCAAAGCTTTAGATGCATTATAACACACAATTTCACCAAGAAATCTGGATTCAAGAGCACAACTTTACTTTTTTTAGAGTGATATATGGTGACCCATTCAAATTCTACATGGGCCTCCGATTATTTTCAGTTTCAGTTAAACATTTTCATTCGACATTCTATCAAATACAGCAAGGTAAACAATCGCATTCACAACAAATACAATGCAAAAGGTTACACGCTGGAAAAACAAAGTACATGCTGTTAGATAAAACAAAGTAGTATATTGGAATTAATATTTACAGATCCAAAATATGGCTCATTGTTTCACGTTTACTTGCAAGAAAAGTATTACAAAAATCCTGTAGCTATATACAGTCTATAACTTCGTTTTCGTCTACAAGGTGTTTGGGGAGGAGGCTATCAAATGTTTTTTTTCTTTGTTTTTCTTGCTAGCACCAGCAATTTTCTTTGCAGCTTTGTTTTTTTTTTTTCTTCACTGTCTTGTTTCGCAACAGCAACACCCATTTTTCTTAATTTGTAGGAAGGTTCACATGCCATTGCAGCCTCCTTAGTATCGTAGACCAAGCCAAACCCTCGGGAATGAGGCCCAGCAGTTCGAAATTTGGACAAGTACAAAGGGCTATGTGGCAAAAGGCAAAGTCGCTCTCTAACCAAATCAGCTATAACCGGTTTAGGCGGTTTTGGTTGCCTGCAGTGTAAAACGTTCACAACAAACTGAGTCCTCTTAAACTGTTCTTCTCTTTGCAAGTGCGGTGTCGTAACAGTTACTCCAACCGGGGGAGAGATAATTGTATTTCTAGTCTTCATTCTTTTAAACTGAACAGGAAAACATCCAAACATTAGGGAAAGCAGCAGCCGAAGCAAAATGTACAATGAGTCGAAAGAGAAGGTTTCTTTCCAGGCAGGCAGCTTCAAAAACCTTCCTGTTGAACATTTTAACGCTACGCAAGGGTTGCTTGCGGAACGCTTCGAAGTGGCTTCCCGGGGAGATAACTCCCTCCGCACACTAGGAATCATGCTAACAAGAAAGGCACGTGCTCCTATATGCCATTATTATACAGGGAAAATATAGTTTGCATCTTTCCAAAGCATAAGGAAGGAGGCACACAAAACGATTTCCGAAAGGTAAAGCCACTCAACCATAAAAACAAAAACACACATTGAAAGTTCCATGCGATACTATCACAAGCGAGCCAGATGTACACAACATGAAAATAGCAGTCAGAGATATGGAGCGCAAAAAAAACAGCAATATATACGAACACAAGACAAAAAAAACCAAAGCTATTCATTCCAACAAACATGTTTACAATTCATTTTTAAAGTCCATGGCATGCTTAAATGAACAGTAAGCAAAGGGGCAAAGCATTAGTAAAGCAGAAGATGATTGCACCTTGCTTTCCTCCCGACAACCTTTTTTTCCCGCCGCTGATGAAAACCTTCAGAGTAAGTTGTTTTGCATGCAAACAAGGGTAAAAGACAGCCTGTATTTCAGCACCAATTTTCCTGTTTCAACAACAACGGTTGACCTTGTTTTTCATTTGGCGTAACAAAGGCAAAGGAAATAGATATATAGTTGAAAAAATTGATAGAATATTAATTTCAGAAGAATGGATCACAACGGCAAAACAATTTCAACCCATTGTGAATGACACTACAATTTCAGTCCTCAGCATCAACACAATTCAGTCAACAACAATAAAAACAGTCCTCAGCATCAACACAATCGAAGCATTTTGGCCTTCCCTCTTATTGTGAAGTTGACATTTTTTTACAATGGGTTCATATTTCATTGCATAATCTGAAACTCGGCTAAGGAGCAACCATTTCCTACGAGAAATGACTCTTACTTATGAGACTAAGACTTGCACAGGTAAAGAAATGATTTGGTAAAAAGCACAAATGTTTTCAAATAAAGCCTGTGCAGCCCACCAGGCTCCGGCCTAGCAGTAAATGTGAGGGTCTTATGGCTATGATGACCCAGATTCCATAACCGATGGGTATCACTCAGATCTGATTTGTAGAAGTATCAGGTGATTAAGATAAAGTGTTTTACATTGCAATAAACCAGCAAATATGATTTTCATTCAAAACATGAGGTTCGAGAATCATAATCACAAAATTTCCCTTACCCGACTTGCACTTACCAGCTAGAATTGTGTCATGGGAAGATCAATCATGCCCAGAATTGCTCCAAAAGCAAATAGCAGCATATTATGACAAAAACACCGCGCATAAAGTCATGGGGCCTGATTTCTCAGTTGTGCCAACAGAGCATGTGGCACAAACCACAGTGAATCTCCATATCCTATATTACCAAAAAAAGGCTAGAAAATGGAGAAGGCAAGCAAAAGAAGATACAATACTGAAAAGATCAACAAGTATCACAGGTTTCAGTAAAAAGAAATGATTTGGTAAAAAGCACAAATGTTTTCAAATAAAGCCTAGACGTTCAGCAATAAGACTGCAGTAATATTCTGTAACATCAGAGGAATAAGATTTCGCCTTGTGTCCTCGTAAGAACCTTTCCACTTTATTTTCCTAGTTAGGTGTCTGTTTCAATCTTTAATTTTCTCTAAGACTCCTCTCTCTCAAATTTCCCTCTTTCAACTTTATTCTGGGCTTCTGCTATTTGCATTAAATCATCTTGTTTCAGACCTTCAGGGTCATGTCTTGCCTTCTCATTTTCCACATCCATTAATCTTTTAATTCTAGAGATGTCATGGCGCTCCTACAGTATTTCTTATTTATGTTTATCTCCATTACTTTTTGTACTGGATCCCAATCTAAATTTACTTGATGATGCTTACTGGCGAGTAACTTTTTGCAGAAGCAGCCTGCCCTACAGTTGTAGAGCTTGACAAAGAGGTGCATGGGAGTTGCGTAGCATCCATTTGTGATTTGACCCCACTACATCCCAGGAATTGTTTCAAGCTTTTTCTTCCCTTCCACTCAATAGAAAAATATATGTTAGCTAGTATACAGGTGTGATTTGCTGTCCACCTACAAAACACTGATTTTTTTTAGGTTCATAAATCAGAATGTACACAAGGAGATGTTATACTAGAACTGCACATTCAAACTTTATTGTTGCTTCCAAACAAGAAGCACCATGCATCTCAGAGAATGCTGCATCATCCGCTGAACATTTCTTCAGATGGAAATGCATTGTCTGAACGTTGCTCGCCTGTATAAATTTAAGAAACCAACCAATACAGAGTAAGACAATGTACTAATTAAAGAGACAATAATGTTTGGAGTCTGGGAGCCAATCTTGTGCGTAAAAGCAGTTACGGAAAATCTCTGGACATAAAATACCCACGAAGCCCCAATTCAACAAATAACAAAGAAAATCTGTAATAAAATATGAAAATGTGAGTGAATTATAGCATGATAAACAACAATAATGTAAAACATTTAATTATAAAATGACTGTAACAGAACAAAATAGTTTAAATTTTTAATATTTATGAGCCCTAGTGAAAAGTTTATTCACTTGTTTTCTACGATAGCAATTGTCCACCAAATTTATAACTCTGAAACAGAAAATTTATAACTGGAAGCAGAGCTTTCCGTATTTTTATTGTGCACAATAAAATTTAAAAACACATTCTAGGGTGAATCAGTCCGAAATAAGACAAAAATTCGAAATTTTAAAACACATTAAAAATTTAATGGACAAGGAATCTCCCGTCATCGTCTTACAAAAAGGATTACTGCTTTCAAAAGATTGCTTTTCTTCACGCAAAACCAAAGAGGATTAATTTTAATTAATAGAAAAGTGTTAATTTAAATATAAAAAAATCATTACCAGTGGGCATTTTTGAATATTTTACAGCAAAAAACCCTAGCTTTGTTGTTCATTACATTCTCCATGAGTTTGTGGATGATATGGGTGCGGATCTATGGCCAAAACCCTAAAGAAAGCTCGAGATATTGCACATCGGCTCATATTCAATTCCTAGTTTTTTCTCTTCAATCTGATTTCCAAAAAACCACAAAATACAACCAGTGATCTAATTTAACAACAAATAAAGAGAATGAAGGAAATACACGAGTGATGATGGACGACATCCGGTTCCTCTTTCTTTCTCCTTCTCTTCTTTCTCTTCCCAAACGCCTCCTTTCTAGATTTAAGCAGACTTTCTTTACAAATCAGTTCATGAACTAGCATACAGTGGCGACCGACTAAATGACATTTATCAACTCCGGGCAGCCATGCTTCAGCGTACACTGCCAAAATCCGTGCAGCAGATACTCCTTTGCGTATCAGGGTTTACAATCTCTCAAGGTGCATGGACGCGCACAAAAATACACCGAACCCTTATCGGCGCGCAGAGACAAATTTATGAGCAATAGTGCCTCCGCCAAAAACAATTTATGGTCTCTGTCCAGGCATGGAGGTGTACACCGCATGGAGGGCCAGATCGCATCCGTGATCGACGTCGTCCTGAGCGACCTCATCTCGGCCGTCTCCTCTCTGACATGCGTCAGACAGCCCTCAGCTTGAACCCAGCTGAAGGAACGCCTTTCGGCGTAAATATATGAATGACCAAGACTAAGCACGCAAACCCAAATTTGAAAAGGAAATACCTTTCTTGACTATAGAATAAGATTTCAAGTGGAGCTGGTATAAGAAGTCTAAGAATAGGATACGCGATGAGGAGGATGTGAAACTTCCAATGCAACATGAAAGCATATATTTTAAATTTGAAACAGCATGGCGAGTAATGATGGAAGCCGATAAAGAAACCTAGATATAATATAAAATATTTACAAAGTATAGGCGAACAGACGCCAAAGATGATGCTTCAGTCCATCCTACTGCTTAATTGTACCATCCGCAAGACCAGAGTACGGCCCTCTGTTTTGAGGATTCACTGTTATGCTATTCTGCTCAGCAATCCCAGATTTTCTTCTCATAGTCTATTGTTTTTGTTTGCCATAGTTTTGAAAGAACAGATGACGCAATTTGAAACTGCCGAGAGACTCTTAATTAATGGTTTCTAAAACTATGCATGAAATTTGTGATTATAAAATTATCACATAATATGGAAATAGCCTTCAACCAATATCAAATAATAAATATATTTACATGATTACTAGCAACAAGAGCAGCAGCAAGGCTGCCAAGTATTGCCCCAGTAATAGAAAAGGTTAATTGATGAATATGTTCTTATTGGTTATAAAGTACAAATAATAACAATGATTTAAACGAAAGTGAAAGCTATAGTGTATATTGCCATGGGCAATACTAACTAGCAGTTGCTCTCTTTTTGGGGGGAGCAAGTATACGCCGTGTAGATGAGTGTGGATGGTTCAAAAGGCATGTAGTTGTATTGTTGTGGGTGTAGTTTTGGTAAATGAGAGAGAGCAATTCTCTGTTGTACATTGTTTGTTGAACTTAAAACTAAGTTGATTTCTTTCTTCGTGTTTTTTTAGTAGAAATGATGCTGGAGTTGAAGCGTTTTATGTGTACAGGCTAAGCTTGTGTACATGAACATTTATATATGCATGTGCATTGTTATTTGTAAGTGAGAAAGATTTTTTTTCAGATCCATATAGGCATGGATGTTTTACTATGTTATAGCCATTTGTAAATTGTTGTAGATTTAAGAGCATAAGTTGCATCATTTTGAGGATCCAAATCAAATTGCAATGTGGTTGTAAATACTTGTAAGCCTATATGCATATAGGGAGGATGGGAAAGAAGGTCAATCATGCACACGTATTGATCAATTGCAGGTGTAATGCAATAAAGGTTTCTCATGTGGTTGAAGTATGTATAACCGTCATCCACTAAACTTGCATGGGTGCATGCACATAGAACACAGATTAAGGTTGTGGAATTTGGCTTGACACCTGCCAATTGCGTTGTCTTGAAAGTTTCTAAAGTCTTTTGAACTAATCCATTTTGGGCATAGCCTGTTTGTTGTCCATGAGAAAGCATTTCTTTGAGGCCGTATCAAATACATTTGGATACAACATGTGGGCTAGTTGTAGCCATATTCGATTAAAATTTAAATAGAAAATTGAAAAAGAGACATATCACACAAAAACATTGCATAGAGTCGTAAGAGCTTTATCAACCTAGTAGTATACTCTTAGCTTGTGCCGAAATAAGATCTTTAGAACATGGTATGGACATCCGTCAAAGCATAATGAAGTGGTAGCCATCGTCTACCGTGAGAATGGTGCTGCAAAGGTACATGTGCATGTAACACAGGTGCTCAGAAGCAGAAGATGCAAAATCAATACTGGTAGACATTACGTCTGAATGAAGCGTCTCCTAATCCTCAATCTTCTTCTTCTTTTGCATACAACAAACAAAATAGAGGCAGGTAATATTTGGCTGTCATAGACAATTGAACCCGCTTCAGATACAGATATAGATCAATTAATTTGTATATAGTAAAATGAGGGGATATTAGGGTTACATATTTATCTCACAGCGTGTGTGGTCTGATTTAACCCATAATGGTATTGATTTTAGGATGGCTATTTGTGAGCGCTGCATTTAGCACAGTTCCCCGTAATGTTCTATTTATTTATTTGTGAGAGTACAGAACCCTGCTTAACCATTGTTAGTAAAGCAGAGCTATGACTTCTGCAGTTATTAACTATCCACCATCGGTAAATTTACAACGTTAACTTGGGTTTCAACATGGTTAATGCCTCTGGTTCTAAAATAAAGTGCTTGTATTATTATTATGCAAGGAAAATGATAGGTGTGAAAGGCCGTTTAGGATGCATGGAGAAACAAAAAGAGATAATGATAGTTTTGAAGCTATACAATTCATATCATATCTTTTCAACTAGAATCTCTATTGGGGGAGAGATATAGATATATCTATTATTAATTCAGTAAACCGAGAAGTCCCTATCGAAGTTCAATATGAATCCAAAGTCATGTGCAGTAGCAATACCAAATGAAATACGATGAGTAGTTGGGTCGTATGTTGTAATTGCAAGTGCCCTGGTACCATACACAAGACACAAGAGTAATCAACAAAATGACTCGAAGAAATGTGATCTCATTACAAGGGTTGATTGCAGGGAGTGCAGAAAATGTTGTTCTGGAATGGGATGTCAGGCTTTTCAAAGAAATGAATTTACAAAAGGGGTTTGTTGAAAAGGCCTTCAATGCAGTTAAGCGAATGCAATTGACAGGTTTAAATCCAAACCCCACAACATTTTCCAGCATCCTCCTAAGTTGTGCCACAATGGGAGCTTTGGAAAAGGGCATGTCCGTCAATCAAACAGCAAGTGAACCAAACTATTTGACAAAATGAAAACAAATCCGTGTGGTAGTCAAAAGCACGTTCAAATTTTAACGGTGAATGTCAACAGTGTTGGAAATTGAATGGATGCACACATGTTATTGGAAGTATAAAAGCCATGGTGAATTTTTTTAGTAATGGTGTCCTGAGAAGAATTAGCATAAACATGTATGTAGGCTATGAATCTGCTCACTGTTCAATCTAAGTCATCCTACTTTCTTTGTTATGTTTTTTGTGTTCTTAGAAAAATCCATGTGGCCACGTTTGCTGCAGGTAAGAGAAGATGAAACAAAACGCCAAGGCTTGCGCATCTGCAATTCACCATGCCAGTCTCCAAAGCTTCCACGCATGTCTGAGATGTTGTCAGTCGTTGAACTTTTGCTGCTGGCCAAAACAAACACGTCCTGCTAATGTTTATCCTTCTATGCAGATCACTTCCAAAATAGATCACTTCCAATTTAAAAAACTGCAACGAAATCGGGGTCCATGTATGGAAGAAACTGCAAATTATTTTCTATTCCTCTTGTACTTCTTGATAGTTCATCCTGAAACTTAAATGATCTAAATAGATTATAATAAATATTCTAACAATCTGTTCTCCTTATGATTCTATTGAAGTTTGCAATAACATCTCGAATTTATAGATCAATCACATTGAAGATAAAAGAAATTTTATAATTTTTTTGTTAAAAATTGTGTAAATTTGTTAATATGAAAAGTGTATATTTGTTTATGAAAAAAAATAACAATGTCTTATTGGTTATAAAGTACAAATAATAACAATGATTTAAACCAAAGTGAAAGTTATAGTGTATATTGCCATGGGCAATACTAATAACATTATGTTTTTGTGTTGTAAAACTCAATTATATGGTGATCGATTCCGTCATATCAGGCAAGCGAGGAAGTCGTGACCGTAACATGCCTTTTGACCTGACATGCCGACATGAATATTTATGGGCGTATGCGGAAGGGAAAAGTAAGGGCCATGAGTTTTGTATAAAACTCATACATGGTGCGCTAACTTTTTTAAAAATAGCATAATGATAGGGTAATTTAATTTTGTCTAAACATATTTAACGATTTTGAAAGCAGGAAGCTATCGTGCCATAAACGATGAGCTGAAAGAAGGGTAATAAGTTGAAGAGCTGAAGGAACCACTTTCATCGGCCACAATAAGTTGAAGAGCTGAAGGAACCACTTTCATCGGCCACTGCTCCAGTATTTGTATGAGGCAAAGGTCTTTGTGGAATTTCGGGAATGACCGCCTCTCCCTCCATCATTTTCAATGCCTCTGCCATACTCGGTCTGAATGCAACCATTACGTGTGCACATAGAAGACCCACTAAAACAAACCTTTCCATTGTGCTCACGACCGCACTCTCACGGATTCTGCTGTCTACGACTTCTATAGTTCTTTTGCTTCTTACAAGCTTCCATGCCCAATCCGTTATAAGGTAATCAGATGCGCACGCCACGGACGTATCCAGAGCCTGTCTGCCACTCATTATCTCCAACAACACTAAACCAAAACTGTACACATCGCTCCGATCTGTGAGTTTTCCGTAAAGGGCATACTCGGGGGCCAAATACCCATGCGTTCCTGCTATTCTTGTGACGAGGTGCGAATCGACTTCAGAGGTAATTCTCGCCAGCCCAAAATCAGCAATGCAGGGATTCGTTTCGTCGTCGAGCAGAATGTTAGTGGCTTTGATGTCTCTGTGATATACTGCGGATTGAAGGCCAAAATGCAGATAACACAATCCCTTAGCGGTGCCGATGATTATTTTCTTCCGCTGTTCCCAATCCAATGCTGTCTTGATTTCATTCGCCCCTTCAAATATATGTTTATCGAGGCTGCCATTAGCCATGTAGTCGTAAACCAGAAACCGCTGACGTCCATCTTTGTCGTCACTGGCAACACAGAAGCCTCTGAGAACCACCAGATTGCGATGCCTGATGCTGTTGATGATCTCCACTTCGTTTATGAAAGCCGCGTCGTCATCGCATGAGGTGCTTGTGATTCTCTTCACCGCGAACTGCAAATTATTTTCTATTCCTCTTGTACTTCTTGATAGTTCATCCTGAAACTTAAATGATCTAAATAAATTATAATAAATATTCTGACAATCTGTTCTCCTCGATTCTGCTGAAGCTTGCAATAACATCTGAATTTATAGACCAATCACATTGAAGATAAAAGAAATTTTATAATTTTTTTGTTAAAAATTGTGTAAATTTGTTAATATGAAAAATGTATATTTGTTTATGAAAAAAAATAACAATGTCTTATTGGTTATAAAGTACAAATAATAACAATGATTTAAAGGAAAGTGAAAGCTATAGTGTATATTGCCATGGGCAATACTAATAACACTAAAGGTGATATGATTAGGCCGATAGGCATGTCTATAAATTATAATATACTATATTATACATTTGTAATAATACTATTATAAATGTATAGTAAAGTACATAAACAAATGGCAAAGAAATATTACACTAAAACATGAATTCCCTCCAACCATTATTGTTACAACAAAAGTATAGTCTTCAAGTGAAAGTTTCAAATAATAACAAGCACGTAACACCTTATCCTTATCCGATGGAATACAATAATTATGAATTCATGACAAATATTATATTACTTAAAATAATAGTACAAATATATGAAAATATAATTGACTCCATAAAAACATATGTGACTAATAATATACATTTATCTCTAATATTTAACACTACAATATACACTATAATATTGCTCTTATACACTACAATATTTAACACATGCTGCAACCAAGACATCCACTTGTGTCATTTAAATCCCACCATGAGATCAATCATAGGAATATCACCTACTACCTTTGTTCGGTTTTGTGCCACTCACTAGGGTACAAAGGGAAACTAGGCATAAGGGGTAATGAGACTATTTTTTTTTTTATGTACAGCACAGCTCTTAAGTCAACTTAATTTAAAATACAATTGCATTTGCTAAGAATTATGAACTATTTCCACCCGTAAGTTAACCCTTAATCAACCAAGGATTGGTTTAATTCCAATTGTACCTAAGGATCAACGCCCCAACTAAATATGAGTTTAAGGTGAGAGGATAAAAATTTATGCTAAACGACCTTCAAGAAGGACCAAGGTAACCCATTTATCTAGTGAGGAACTAAAGAGATCATTAACAAGAGTTTAAGTCATAGAATAACTATTTCACTCTCTCCATTTGTGTTATCTGGGGGTCCCACAAGGAATTCATTCGATGATGAAGAAAATTCCTAGATCTAACTTCCTAATACTTGGTTGACGACTAGGATACTAAGGAGGTGTTAGTTCTACTTACTCCAGATAATGTTTTTCCATGTTGTTCCTAACCATCGGGTTCACGACGATAATGCTAAACATATCGACCATGACGATAACACAACTAGGGATCTTATTTACCTAAGCTAGGAGGTTCCATCAAGCAAAAAATTTTAAGTTCATTCTACGGTTTCAATTTCTTCTACGCTAAGAAGGATTGCACATGAGGACAAGTTATGCATGAATCTTATACTAGGGTTGACTATTGTGGTTAGATTCTTTTATTACATTTTCACGGTAAGAAACACAACACCAATTATTTAATCATCTATTTAACACTGAAAAATGCACTACAAGATATTAAATTCAAATTCATTTATATATATCAAACCTTTGTACCATACACAACTATGAATCAAATTGAACTTATGATTAAATGCACATTTCCTAAGGTATCCCTAAAATAGCATCTCATACATATTAGCAAATTTCAAATATAAATTTTCTGTAACATGGGACTACATTATACATATATTCATTTTATAATGACCTATATAAATTACAATAATAGAAAATGAATTTCACATCGCCCTTTTTTCATCCTTCTTTCATCCTACAAAACCATGTGAGCATGAAATCAACAATAAATTGTTAGCATGGCATCCACCCTAGTCTAACATAATTAATGTTTTTCAATTTCCGCTTTTACATATAATCATGATTATAATTTGAATTCGAAACAAAAGGTTTATAGACATGTATTCATTTCATTTCATTTCACTTCATTTCATAACCAATGAGAGAGAAGGAGAAAGGAAGGAGAGAGAGAAACACTATTTTTCCAAACGTTCAATTTCACACAACAGTCACACAATAGAATTTCAAGTAGTTATTTACAAGTGTCAACAAGTTTCCAAGATGGTTTGCTAACCCGACAGGGTTCCTACAACTTTCCTTTTACGTTTTCCTACTAGCTACAAAATGTTCGATTTAGACTCGGAGGTGAAGAAACCACTTTCAAATGTTGTCTTCTAATGAGTAAACACACCACGAGTAAGTTTCTATGTGTCCTCCTATACCCCAATAATTCACATGAATCGACAAAATTTAGAACTAATTAATGGTTTACAAATGGCGGCTATTTTTGTTACGCCCTTAATTATATATCTTACATGGGATGGATATAGCTTACTTGTTCTTATCATAACTTAATATCATGATGTATCTCTTTTATATATGATCTCGTTATCATTGGTTGGTCGGTCTTGCAATGATGGCCTTAGCATAGAAATAGTATAAATAGGGGTTATAGGTAGTGGATGATTATTATGTTGAGTATTTGAGTCTTATTATATGTTCCGAGGTTTCCCCCTCAAAGTGGTCAATCTATTATACTTTCATATTGAGAGAATTTATCTGCAATATTACGTTATTTGGTGTTCTATTGCTGGTGATAATCATAATTAATCAAGTAATTTCATTACAAGTGGTATCGAGCTTGATCTCACCTAGGACGACATCAAACCCTAATTTTGAAGGTTTAGCTATATATCAAGATTGGTAGCGAATTTTCCTACTATTGTTTTCTTGGTGAGGCAAAATAAGTGAAGTAATCTTCTCTCCAAATTTCAATATTTTTGAATTGTTTTGTAAAAGTTATTACTTGTTCTATATTTATTCATAATTTGGCTCCCTAGGGTGGAATTTTTGGAAAATTTTCAAATTTATTATATTTTCGAAACACCTAAAAAAAAAGCTAGGGTTTCTATTTTATAAATTCCTATATTTAGCCAAAAAAATTACAAAACCCTAAACCCTAAAATTCTACCCCTAGGTCCACATCCTTCGTCATGGCTAGTAGATCTACCCAAGGCCAAGGAAAAGGACAAGCAACTCCATGAATGACCCCCAAATAAGGAAGATATGGCTTGATTCTCTTGGTTTAGGAGTATCCGAGGTGGTCATCCAACTTGAGAAAAGGTTAAACAATATGGTGAGTAAGGATGACCTTAATGTTGAGCTTCATCAAATGAAAGGTAGCCTTATGAGTGAGATTTAGAAGGATTTTCATGCAATGTAGAGGAGTTTTTGAATGTTATTTCTAATACAACTTCCAAGGCTAGTCATATGGGTTCTACTAGAAATGGTCACATAGATCCAAATCACTCAAATCGGGAGGATCCTTTAATCATTGAAGTGGATCTTCTCACCAACGGAGGGCATGATTCCAAAAGTTGAAATGCATAAATTTGATGGAAATGATCCACTCAATTGGATTACCCAAATGGAAAATTTCTTTGATCTCGATCAGATCCCAAAGGACAAAAGGTAACTGTGGCATCCTTATACCTAAAACTGATCAATTTGTTTGGTATCATTTGTTATGTGTTCAAAGGCGTAAGAATAGCCTAAATGTCACCCAGATAGTTTTCATTGAAGAGCTTCAATTACACTATAGTTTTAGTGTTTCTAAGAATTACTTCAGCCAATTAGCAAAGTTACGCCAAACAGGTTCAGTTAAGGAGTATGTCCATCAATTCCAAAATATGTCCTTGCGTGTGGAGGATATTACAGAAGAGTATTTGAATGACCTATTTCTTGGGGTCTTAAAGACCACATTGAGCATGAGGTACACATGTTTAACCCACTCAAGGTTGCTAATTCTATTATGATGGCACGTCGAGTAGAGGAAAAATTTCTTTCCAAGTAGAAGGCGACCTTTTCTAGTGTAAAGATCATAACACCTTGTCTCCTTCTTATCCTCACCAATTCGGTTGACACATCAACAAATTGAACAAAAAGATCCAAAGGGTTATGCTATTACCGTGATAGCAAATATGGAGCAAATCATAAATTTTCTAAGAAAAAAATGTTCTACATTGAAGGATCCGTGATGAGGAAGAATATGAGGCAACATCAACAGAGGAAGTGGAAAAATTAGAGGAAGAATCCGAAGATTCTCAACCCACTATTTGATGCCATTCTCTATCAAGTATTAGTACTCCACAAACCCTTCAAGTTGTTGGTTATCTTAAGAAGCAGAAGTAACAGTCTTGATTGATTCAGGGAGCACACATAATTTCATCAATCATAAGTTGGCAACAAGACTAAATTGTTTCATCTACCCATCACCTGAATTTCAAGTAATGATTATAGATGGTGGCACAAAGATAATGTTCGAGTAAATGCCATAAATTCAAAATAATGATGGGTGATTACACATTGGAATCTATGATGTTTTCTATTCCCATGGGTGGAGCTGATATTGTATTAGGTGTTCATTGACTCACTACCTTAGGCACCATAGAGATAAATTTCCAAGAATTTTTCATGCGCTTTCATTCTGAGGGTAAAAAATTTGAACTTCGAGGTCTACAAGATAAAGATCCTCAAGTGGTGAGTTCTCACCAAATGCAAAAGATTCTTAAAAAGGGGTCTGAAGGTTTTGTAGCATGATTATTCTCTATAGAAGTCCAACCAAAAATGAAGGTATTGCATCCCGATCTTCAAGATGTTATTAATCAACATGTAGTTGTCTCCAGGAACTAAGAGGATTGCCACATGAAAGAGAGCATGATCATGCTATTTAGTTTATTCTAGGAATTCAACCCCGAACATTAGGCCTTATATATATCCATATGTGCAAAAGAGTGAGATTGAGAAGATGGTGGAGAAAATGGATATTATTCATCATAGTCGAAGTTCTATTATGGCCCCATGGTGATGGTGTGTCGTAAGGATGGAAGATGGAGCATCTGTCCAAATTACAGAGAGCTTAACAAGTTCACTATCAAAGATAAGTTTCCTATTCCCATCATTGATGATTTATTAGATGAGTTGCATGGTGCCATTTATTTTACAAAACTAGATCTGCATTCTGGGTGTTACCAAATTAGAGTCAAGCAAGAAGATATTCATAAGACAACTTTCAAAACTCATCAAGGCCATTATGAATTCCTAGTGATGTAATTTGGCCTTACCAATGCTCCCTCCACATTCCAAATCTTGATGAATTCAGTATTTAGATCATTCCTAAGAAATTTTGTCTTAGTATTTTTCGATGATATACTCATCTACAACAAATCATGGGAGAAACACTTACATCACGTAAATCTTTGTCTTAGAAGTCTTAGAGAAACATAAACTTTATGCCAATCCTTCAAAGTGTTCTTTTGGGGTACATGAAGTGGAATACTTGGGCCATGTTGTTTCTCGTGAAGGTGTTAAGGTGGACCCTCACAAGATCCAGGCCATGGTGGAATGGAAAACCCAAAGAACCTCAAACAATTATGAGGGTTCTTAGGTCCCACAGGGTATTATCATAGATTTTCAAAAACTATGGTAGTATAGAGCAACACTCACAAAATTATTGAAAAATTACTCCTTTCAAAGAAATGAGGAAGCATCTAGGGCATTTGAAAAAAGGTAGTATGTGTACCACTCTAGGTATTAACCCTAGATTTCTCCAAAACTTTCGTAGTTGAGTGCGATGCTTCAGAAATGGAATCGAGTAGTACTAATGCAATAAGGACACCCCATTGATTTTGAGAGCCGACAACTAAAAGGAAAGAATTTTTAAAACCCACATATGAAAAGGAAATGATGACAATACTACATGCAATCAAACAATTGAGACCATACTTGATGGGTAGACATTTTAAGGTAAAAACTAATCATGATAGTTTGAAATATTTCTTAGAACAACGCTCTATCTTTAGAAGAACAACAAAAATGGGTCACTAAGATGTCGGGATATGATTTTGATATTGTTTATAAGAAAGGAAAGGAAAATTTGGTCATTGATGCTCATGTCAGGAGGGATGAGTTTGCCAAAGCATTGTTATGTGCCATCTTTATACTACATGCAAATTGGGTAGATCAAGCAGGAGAAGAATGGAAGAAAGATGCAACCACACATACTCTCTTTCAAAATATCCAGAAGATCCATCCATATCGATCAATTTATATGGAAGGGTGATACATTGTGGTACAAAGATCGGTTATATCTATGTAAGAACTATACACTTAAACACCATGTTATTTTAGAGCTACATTCTTCTGTAATAGGTGGCCATGTTGGGGTCCTGAAAACATATCATAGAGTTAAGAAGGATTTATTTTGGGAGGGGTTGAAAGGAGATGTTCAAAAATTTGTGGCAGAATGTTTGGTTTGCCAAAAAAATAAGGGTGAGACCATTAAGAAACCTGGTCTTCTCCAACCTCTATGTATTCCTAGTGAGAGATGGAAGAGGTATCAATGGATTTCATCACAGGATTACCTAAAGTAGAAGGGAAAAGTGTCATCATGGTCATGGTAGAAAGACTTACCAAATATGCTCATTTTTGTGCCATGGCTCATCCTTTCATAGATGGTACCATTGCCATCTCTTTTATGAATACAGTTCAAAATCTCCATGGCATGCCAAAAATTATAGTAAGTGATCGTGATCCAATATTTACAAGTAACTTTTGGACTGATCTTTTCTCTTTTCAAGGTACCCAACTAGCCTAGAGTTCCTCTTATCATCCCCAATCAGATGGGAAAACTAAGGTGGTAAATAAATGTTTAGAGGGATATCTTCAATGTTTTACTTCAGATAAACAAGAACATTGGGTGCAATGGTTACCACTGGTAGAATGGTGGTACAATACTTCATTTCATACCTCCTCCAAAATGTCTCCATTTCTGGCACTTTATGGGTACCATCCTCCATCACTCATATCTAGCTTGAAGGTTAAACCAAAGGTGAGAACAATCGAAGATCACATTCAACATCAACATGAGGTACTCTCTAGTCTTAGAGAAAATTTGGCACGGGCACAAAACCGTATGAAGCAACAGGATGATCAACATAGGAGTGAGTGACACTTTGAAGAGGGAGACTTTGTTTTTGTAAGGTTATAGCCATATAAGCAATTATCCTTGAAACAATAGAAAATGGATAATCTTCTTGCTCCTAATTACTATGGTCCTTACCGAGTTTTGCGAGAAAATTTGTAGTGTGGCATATAATGTAGAGCTCTCTCCAGAAGTATAATACATCAAGTCTTCCATGTTTCTTTCTTAAAAAAGTTTATTGGGCAGAACATTTCCACCCAATCAGTGCTTTTGGAACTAGACGAGGAAGGAAGGATCATATTGGAACTTGAAGGCATTCTTTAAACATGCACCAAAAGACTAAGGACCAAAGTCATTACCGAGTACCTGATCAAGTGGAAGAATATGAATATTGAGGACACGTCATGGGAAGATGAAGCATTCATGCAGCAACATCAAGGGCTTCCCAACATTGGGGACAATGTTGCTTTAAAGGGGAGCGGCATTTTACGCGCTTAATTATATATCTTACATGGGATGGATATAGCCGACTTGTTGCTATCATAACTTAATATCATGATGTAACTATTTTATATATGATCTATTATCATTGGTTGGTTGGCTTTGGTGATGGCCTTAGGATAAGAATAGTATAAATAGGGGTTATAGGTAGTGGATGATCATTATGTTGAGTATTTGAGTCTTATTATAAGTTCGAGGTTACCCCTCGAAGTGGCCAAGCTATTATAATTCCATATTGAGAGAATTTATCTACAATATTGTGTTATTTGGTGTTCTATTGCTTTGGTGATAATCATAATTAATCAAGTAATTTCATTACAATTTTTTCGAGGCCATTGGTCATAGTTGTCCTAGTTGCAAACGATCAAAAGTTAGCTCGAGGTCTTAGAAAACCATGTCCGAAATTGATGTTCGATGGAGAAACTTGAAATGAAAACTTCCTACAAGTTCCCCTATAAATGGAGAATTTACTAGAGTCAATGAGACTAAGAAAAAGCAAACAGATTTTCAATCAGCTATAGGTTTTCTAGAGCCACCATTCGTAATTGGTCTAGTTGGATCTATTCGATTGTGATCGGAGGCTTACAAAATTACTTTTCCAAACTATCAAGAAAAGTGTTTTCTTCTCAAACCAAGGTTCCAGGTGATTGTCTAGTAAAAACACTAGATTTTTGTGAAGATGGATGATAATTTCTCTATCCAAGTTTCATATGGCGGTTCAAAATGAAATCCAATTTTTAGATTTAACAACTTCCTACCACCGCAAAATAGTGTAACAGAGTCCTATAAGGGCATCAAAAGGTCACAAATGTTCATTTGGGGTTGATCCAAAGATTGAAGTGACATCTTACATAACATGGTACACGAATGAAGCTTAACATCCCCTCTCCGGAGTTACGAAGGTTACTTTATGAGTCTCCAAAAATATAATTTATCTATTTAAACAAAGGAATGGTCAACATATTTATCGGGAAGTCAACTTCAACTTGTCAATATAAGGGGTACTGTAGCAAACTAGTTTAGTTGGGATATTGCTAGATCATCACGAAGTGAGGATTTAAGTTCATTGTTTACCGAGGAATATTAGATCATATAAGTTACGATACAACATTTTATTGTCTTAAAAACAAGTTTATTTAATACAATCAAATATATGAAAATTCTTTTAGTTTAAAAATTTTATTCCACTGTAAAATAAAAACTAAAGAACAGAAGTTATGAGAGATGAGGAGAGATGAACCATGCCTTCTTTAAGTAGAAATGAAACATCACATTTGATGAGTCCCCGCTTCCCGCAGTTCACCGAACAATTCATAGGATTCAAATAATCTTCCACACTTTGCTAATGGTCTACCAGAGTACGAGAAGCTACAACATCAAACAATGTTCCTCTAACCTTATCTCGTGTATGGAATGCACATCTCCTAGAATCCCCTCAATCCGTCGATCACAATTCTTTTAGGCATTTTAACAAACAACTCACATGCTCTGCGCTTCCTTTGCCAAGAGAAAGCTCGCACGTTTCACAAACATTTATACCCATGCACTAGAAACTAAACATCTGGCTTGGTCCCATCTCCAATAGAGTTTGGTGGATATGCATACCTTGTACATAATCTCCATGTCTAAGCTAATTTTTTAATTTTTTTTATTTTTAAAGCTGACTTTTAGGAAACGACATTTCTTCAGGGCATTTTTCCAAACAGCCTACATGCCTTGACTCCACCCTTCCACGCTATAGAAAACAAAAATAATAGACAATGCCAATGTCATCCCCAACCAATCT
Organism: Taxus wallichiana var. yunnanensis; assembly: GCA_018340775.1. Taxonomy (NCBI): domain Eukaryota; kingdom Viridiplantae; phylum Streptophyta; class Pinopsida; order Cupressales; family Taxaceae; genus Taxus; species Taxus wallichiana. The sequence goes on along the minus strand of CM031241.1, from coordinate 118,871,128 downwards.
CACATTCTTCCAACAATTCACATGCCTATCTACCAGAGCGCTTCCAGCTACAACATTTGACAAAACCTCGATTTGGCACACAGGCTAGGAGGAAGATGGCAATAAAATAGATTTTCATTATGTTTTGAAGGACGTCCATTCCCTGTTCTAAATGCTCCATTTTGGCACAAGGTTGAGGGTGCTTGCAAAGGATGTGAATCCTTGCTTTGAATTTGAAAGGTTACAAGGCCTTTTCATCAAACCCACTTTGTACAAATCCTTCTATCGTTGCAGTCCATGAGGCCACATTTCTTTCAGGTGTTTAGTCGAACAACTCACATGCCAAGTGCATGCTTCCCACTTGAAAACATATCTACCAAAGCATTTGTAACAAAACATCTGAGAAACTTCCTCTATCTTTTATGCTTTAATAGACGTCTAAAACCTGCTCTAAAGATCCCATTTTGATACAGGATGAGAGGATGTTGGCAAAGGGGAACACGCAGGGGAGAGTGAAAGAGACAAATCTCACATAGACCTAAGTGGGATAAAAAAAAAGACACTTTAAATTATTAATCAATACAATGATTTCTCACAAAAAGAGATAACAAGTAGGGAGATGTGTCTTTGCCAAGGTACCCTACACGTGTCACAGAGCCAAAGAATAATAAGAAAAAAACACGGCTAGATAGAATGTCTAATCGAGGCACCTCCAAATCCCTTAATATTTTCTCCTTCTACATACAACAAACCAACAACGGTAGGAAGAACTTTCCCTTCATCTAAGTTACATTGAACTTTCTTTAGATACATCTGTAGATGTAGACCCAAATCAATAAATTATAACTATCAAATAAAAGAGCGCCATGTTATAGGTTCATTGGGGAAATGTTAAACCAATTTAGATTAAATGCAAATCCATATCAAACAAATTCTATACGGTAAAAGAGGAGACATTTGGGTTCAAATTTATCTTTGCGTGTTGGATTGATCTGACCCATATTAAATGGATTTTAGGGTGAGTGCACTTAAATCATTGTTAGCACATTTCACGCAATAATCTGCTTATTTAAATATGGGCTTATAACTCTTCTATCGCTGCAACTATCCAATTACTGCTAAATTTATAATGTTGAATGGGTTTCAGCGTGGTTACTGCCTTTGGATCTCGAAAAAGTGTATTATTATTTTGCAGGGGAAATGACAAGTCTGCAGGTGTTTTGGGCAGCCATTCCCTGGTAGACCACCTGCCACACGTTAATCCCTGCCACAATCCCTCCATTAACTCCCTTCAACAACTCCACAACTTAATCCATGCACCCACTTGCCCACTAGCGCACTTCTTCATTTTTAAATTATTATTTTTATTTATGTTTAATGTTGGGCACTACATAACTAATCTACTTAAATTAATTTACTCATCGAATTTTCTAACAAATATAAAGTATTTTTCACGTGTTCTCAAAATCAATAAATTGTAGAAATTGTCATATACTATTCTCTTAAAAACAAATTCAATAATAAATAATCTACAACCCGAAACCCCATTATATTTTTTATAACACTAAGCACATTTCAATTCTTATTTTGTAGTGCCACGACATTAAATATAGACTAAACAAAAATAAGCTAATAAATGCGTTTGGTTTTAAAAGTAATGGGAATTGGCATGGATTTTGGGTGGCATGTGGTAGGAAGGGGACAACACATGGGCTTATGAAACAACTTTTTGACCTGTCTTCTTCCCTGCATAATAATGCATTTCAATTTATTTGAGATCCAGAGACTTTACCCATATCTAAACCCGAATAACTTTGTAAATTTTAGCAGTATTGGGATAGTTGCAATGCACAAAAGGCTTGGGTTTCCTCACACGATAGCCACACTGTTTCACCATTGTTGCAAACAGGTTTCCAAATGGATCAGTTCACATTTACCAGCATACTCCCAACCTGTGTCAAACACGAGCTTTGGAACTTGCATGGACATCTGCCAAAACATTGGCACATATAAAGGAGTTGTTTGTGCGCTGGTATGTTTGGTTGTAAAGAAAAAAATCATGGTATACCATGGTTGTAGAAAACACCCAAAATGGGTTTGTTAAAAAGGCGTAGAAACTTTCAAGAAAATGTAAAGAGATGGTATCCACCCCAATCAGTTCGCCTTTTCCAACGTTTTCTCAGTATGTGTGAAAATAGGAGTGTTGGAATAAGGAATGGACATCCAACAAAGCATAAAAGATAGAGGGGTTTTGTCAGATGTTGTAGCTGCAAATGCTCTGGTAGACATATATGAATAATGTGGAAGCATAGACTTGAATGAACCATTTGACAAAATGTCTTAGAGAAAATGTGAGTTCTAGGAATGCTTTGATTGTAGGATATGTGCAGAATGGGTTTGTTGAAAATTTTGTTGAATTTTTAAGAAAATGCAGTTGTCAAGTGTAAAGCTGGATTCCATCACCCTTTTCCAGCATCCTCCCAGTGTGTACTAAAATGGGATCTTAAGAGCATGGTATTGATATCCATCAAAGCATAATAAAAGCAATTTTTTTAGATGTAGTATTTGCAGGTGCCTTGGTTAACATGGATGCAAAAGGTGGGAGCATATTCATGGCATGTGAACTATTTTTCAGAGTTCCTCAAAGAAATGTGATTCATGGAATGCATGGATTGCAGGCATGAACAAATAGAGTGGTAAGAAAAAAGGTGTTACAGCTTCCATGTAATGAAAATTGGAAGGGGGAAAAACCAAACTTGACTTCATTTTCCAAAATTTTATCTTCCCATGCAACATCCCAATTGTGCCATAATATGGGTTTTAGAGAGGGCATGAAGGGTTTTATAAATGTTTGACACTTGCTTCAATAAACCAAACCAACTGGTGTCCAACATGATCATTTTACCCTAGCAAAATTGTCCCTGTGTATAACGAATGGGAGCTTGGGACTAGGCATGGAGATAAATCTATAACGTGAATATCTCCTCATTTTTTTCTTTATAAAAATTAATTGATATGGACTTGTATTTGTGTCTGAAGCGGATTCAATTGTCTCTGTGAGAAAATAGAGCTAATTCCTTCATTTTGTTGTTCGTTATATACAAAAATAATAATAAGAAGAAGTTGGGGATTAGAAGGCACAAAATGGCTATCAACATGTGTGATTTTTCAGAGCTCAAATAGAAGTATGAGATGGTGATGGGAAACTACTACCAGAAAGGCTTCTTGATATGCCTCGGGTTTAATCTTTGGAATAAAATGCAATGGTGGAATGGTGGATGCATGCAACCATTTGATGGAATTCTGGAAGAAGGATGAAGTAGTTTCATGGGAGGATGGTGGAGAGGATTCTTGTAGCGATAAAACCCACAGGAATGCATCATTCATACCTTCCTTCTGTTATATGTTTTTATTGCGTGCATGGAATGAAAATGTTGTTTAAATAATTGATTTATTATGACTGTTGGTATCTGTGCTTGGGCTCTGTGTGGCTATTTTTAACTTATCCTTGAAAAATAATATTGTATAAGTATTTTTCCAACCGTTGAATCATTTTGGATGATTGCAGTATTATGAATATAAGATGATCAAATAGTTTAAATTACTATATTGAGCTATCAAAGGTTAATCCTTAAACTATACTAGTTCTATTAAGAAATCTAATCGAATAGTTTTATTAGCATTATGGAATATGTATCCAGCATCATGGACCCTGTGATACCTTCGATGTCTTTTGGGTATTGAACACTATTCTCTATAAATACTTATGTTCTCGAGTATTTGAGCTATAAATAGGATAATGAATGGAGTGTTTGATTTCTTGGTAAATAGAGTGGAAATCACGACAAACCTTATATCACCTATATGGGTTGTTGATTTATGCCTTATCTCTATGATAACAAACTAAGCATTGACTGCATATAGGATGTAATTGATATAATAATCATCAGTTAAATTCCTACATTCGGTTGCGTGGAAATATTACGAACTGAGTACCCGAAGCACACAGTCTTGTTTTTCTACCATTATTTTTCAATTACTATTTGATAGTCACCTAGGTGTATGCCTTGATTAAACTGGGGCTAGTTAATATTTTTCTACGTACATGCCTTCTTGTATGTATTTCCCTAAACATATGATGAGGATAATATTTTTAAGACCTATTTGACGTACATAAATACCTTGCATGTTATAAGGAAGTTAGTGGTGTTTAACACCTTCTATGTTATCTTTGAGCTACTCGGTGTGTAGTTCGACTCCTCTTCGACATTTATATGATTATGATGTTTCTTAGCATAGACTAGACTTATGGAATTTTCTATCACAATTTAGATATTGATAGATGGACATTTTTATTTTAATTGGTTAATTTATAGACAGTATGGATGTTAGAATTATGACATGATTACAGGATGGATTATATACATATTTGATATATCAATTGTTTATTTTGATCTTATAATGAACTAATGCATTTAATTTTCTAATTATATGATGATTGATGGTGTAATTGATGTTGTGATCTTATTTCTAGTCAATATAGTAATGAAATTGAAATAATTAGAATTGTGAATAATGGAAAATTACTTGTCTTGGTTTAAGTTGTGATAATTAATGATATGTATATGCATGTATTTTATTATTTCGATGTTGTTAATATGGCCACGAGGCCAGAGAGGTATTGTCTTGACTTTTGAAGGTGTTTCACAACACAATAAACCAAAGGGGATAGGAGATCAATAGTGAGATAATATGGAGTATTGGCAATAGGTCACCATGGCAACATGTGTTTTCGTATGTTGTTTGTTGTTGTAGTTGGTTAGGAGGTCCCCATTGGGGGTGACCTCAAAAGTGACCTTGGGAATGTTTTAATTTTGTCTTGTTGATTTTATTTAATTGTGAGTTATGTATTTTATGTGCATGTGGAGTCACTTTTATTAATTATGTTTTGCACCCCTCTTAAGTTAATTTAAAAGTGTTTATCTAGTGCTAATTAGGATGTGACTAAATAAGGGAAATAAATGTGAGTTGGTAGCTTTTATGTGTGTTGGTTTGGGATGAGTTTAATGTGTTTTGGGTTGTGTGTACTCAATATCCCTTGTGAATTTCAGATTTTGACCTTCTAGGATATTTTGGAGACTTGTGGGACAAGCTAAGCTTGTCCCACACCCTTTAAAGTCACCCACCCACCTAGCCTATGATGTGAGGGACTTATTTTAGGTCCTATTTTGTGTTTTATGAAGAAAAAGGGAAATCAAATGCACTTTTCTTACATGGGTAATTAATTTTTCCTTAAGGGGTGAGGTTGGGTTGAGTGTGTAAGAGGATGGTATTTTCCCAAACACTAATTTATTATGCTTTGGGGTATGGGTTTGACTTTGGTGATGTGGGATGGAGAATAAATGATGTGGCATCCTACATGGAGCCACATCATCTTCCTCTTCCTCTTTTCTATTTATTGGAATTTTTGTGAATTTTTGGGGTTACTTACTTGGTTTTGGCTCTCTCATTTTGGAATGCTTTCCTTTTGGATTTCTTGTTGAGTTGAAGATTTATTAGGAATTGCTTGAGCTTGAGGATTTTGGGACTTTGGAATTTCTTGTGAAGTGGATTAATTATATGGCAAGGTAGGGTCTTGCACCCTTGTTTTATCCTCTTTTCCTTGTATATTTATGTGTTGAATGAATGTGCTTTCTTTCTTGGTGTTGTTGTGTAGGGAAATGGCTTGAGGATGTGTTGAGATAGTGAAATGGGATGAAATATTTTGGGAGGCATAAGAGCTTATTTTGGGTGTTTAGAGGTAGTGGGTTGGATGCCCCACCTTGTTCTCATTTTGTTATTTGGTTCATTGTGGGAGCCATAAGAGAGAGGGAGGGATAAGAGTGAGGAAGACATAAGAGATATATTTATAGTTGTAGGGAGGAATAAGATATTTTGGGGTTGATTGTGTTTTGTAGGTTTTTTGAGGTGGGCATCCAAATCCTTGGGAGGAACAAGGGTATCCCCCTATTCCTTTCTCTACTTGGGATTTTTTAGAGCCATTGTTTTTGGGAAGTTGTGTTTAAAAATGAGTGTTTATGTGGCTAATTTATTGTATGAATGTTTCTTGGTAGTAAATGTGGAAAACTTGTATTTTATTGCCATGTTTATCGCATATTCCTTATTGTCTCATTGTTGGGGCTCGGGGGCCAATGAAGAAGTAGGCTTCACTTCCTCATTGGAGTAATGGTTGGGTGGAGAGTGTTGCCTACTCCCCCATTTTTTGTTGTGTGTTGATCTTGGAAGAAGGTGGAGTTTAGATGATGAAGGCTTCTTGTGCATTTGGAGAAAAGAATAATGGACTCTCTTGTATATTTATCATGTTGTCTAAATTATATATGGAGGGCTTGTATACTTTTATTTATTTAAAGAGAAGTTTTAGTTGTTTCATTCTCAAAATGTAATCTTAGTTGATATTGTAAAATGAAGGCAAAGTTGAAAATATTTTCATTACTTGTTGGAAATTAAGACTATATATTGTTAAATTTAATCAAGTTTATTGAAATGTGATTGAAGAAAAATGAATTTTTTCTTATTTTAATTGGTTCATTGTTCTTCTTTAGGTGTTTTGTCTTATTTCAAGACTATTGGAAATCTTGTTGAAATTTTCTTGTGGGAATGTTTGAAACTTTTATGTTGTAAAGGAAAGAAATATTAATTCTATTGTATTATTTGAAAGGCATATGATGGCAAGATAAACTATATTTGTTCATTTTATTGTATTAGTTGAAAGAGAGTCAAAATTTATATGTGTAGATGGAAAGAACTTCAATTTTATTTGTCATTTATTCACCTTGCCAATAAAATTAGATTGATTCCCAAATCAAGTGGAGCAAAGAAATTTCATATTACCACTTAGACCATAGCCTTATTGCATTATGTAAATTCGTTATTAAGTTATTATAAGTTTCATATAAACCCAATGTATAATTAATGTAACAATGAGGAACTTGTTGATATCAAACATCTTATAAAAATTTATCAAATTATAAAAGGAATTCTAAATTTAATTACACACACACACACACAAATTAATATTATTATTAACATTTTAATATATTATTAAAATATTATTAATACTAATAATAGTATATTAATAATATTAACGATATATATATATATATATATATATATATATATATATATATATATATATTTATTAAAAATATATATTAAACAATGACAAACACATTAAATTTTAATTATTAAACAAAAAAAGATTTAAAAAAATTAGTTTTGTATTGTTAATGCACGAAAGCACATGTTTGCTATATTTTAAAACTAAATGGGGGGGTGGGAAGTCACCGACCCCACCCCATCCATTTAATATGGGATGAGGGTGGGGTCGCACCTCCCCCCCCCCAAACCAAATATATTTTAATACATATAAACCCCAACAAGGGTATAAACCATTGCACTTTGGCTTTGATTATTTATTATGTGTAGCCTCTAGTTTTCCTGTACTTATATGCGAGAGGAACCATTTTCTCAAACACACACACACACACATTTTTTTTTATTTTGAGTTTAATAAATAATGTGAATAAAAATACTTATAAATACTTTTAGACACACACATATACACATGTGTGTATATTCTCTTACCCATAAATTGCGGAATATATACATTCTCCCATCCATTTCACTAAAATAGGGTAAATACCCATATGCCCATTTGGGAAAATGCTAAAATAATGAGATAAACAAAATAAATAAATACATTGGAACCCTAGAAGAGGGTGTAAATAGAACTAAAAATGAAAGGAAGAATGTGCATCCTTCCATGAGCTTGAGATTTTCTCTCATGGCTTCCACCTCCTCCTCCACCAAATCCACAAAAAAAAAAGAAACAATAAGCCAAAACAAAAGAGAAAAGAGTTTTCATAAGCATGTTTAGGGTTAGTTGAATCCCTAGATCTAAGGGCCCCAAATGAATCCATCCAATGGATGAGATTCATCCCTACAAAAATAGGTGGGAAGTGGGTGAGAGAAATTCAAATTTAATTTGCATGGGTAGACATTATTTTGGGGCCACTCTAGTATGTGTAGGGGGTGTTATTATTTCCTAACCCAAGTGTCTTTTAGAGACCTTTTTACTTAATGCAACTTTGACCCCTTTGTGGGTATTATAGAATTTTATTATTTAATTAAATAGACCACAATACCCTTGAGATTAACTAACCAAATTTAATTAAGGTGAAATTAAATTGTATTAAAGTAATTATAGGGAAGCCTAAGTCTTGCTTTAGACTAACTAATTTTGTTATAAGGTATTGAGAGATTTAATTATTTTATTTTAAAGGGGGATATAAATGACAATTAATAATGTTAATTTAGTGTTATTTTAGACACGAGAATGTGAAAACCGTAAATTCAAATCTTATATTGTGAGTGTGTTTGATTAAAAAAAATTATTCCATAATTTTTCTAGTTGACCTAGGTTTGCCTTGGGTTTTGTGTAGGTAATTTTTGGGCGCTACACTTGGTATCAAGATCCGTGGGTTCAAAGCTTGAACCCTTGGGCACACTTGAAAACATAAGACATGAACATTAAACCTAACACAACTCTAAAACCTAGAAAAAAACATTGTATGATATTTTTATAATATAGAAAACTTAGAAAATTGAAATAAAACCTAGAATGATGAACTAACTCTCACCTTGGTTTATACAGGAGGCACGGACTTGATGAGGGGTTCTTGCACGTAGATCTAGACTTTTCACCTCTAGATTAGGATGTAGCGGCCATTTTACCTCAAATATTACAGACACTTCGGATGGTAATGCCACTGTATGCGGAGGATCCTTAGGAGGATGACCTCCTAGAGAGATGAGCCATTATTTGAGGCCCATTGCATCTCCTCGACACAACGATGAGAATATGGAGAATAAATACCATGTGGAGTCAGCTAGAGAGGAGTCACCTTAGAGGGGACATGGAGATAGGATTTCAGGACACAGAGACAGATCTCGAAGCCCTAGGCCGAGGGAGGAGCATGTAGAGAGACCTAGGGGTCAATAGTCATCAGCTGTAGATCATATCAGGAGATCCTAAAGCTACGACCATCTCATTATTCTTGAGATATAGGTGGTTTTAGGCAGAGGCTTGGTTAGTGAGCTTGAGTGGGTGCTTCAAGCTTTACCCATGTACTAGCAACATGAAAGATCGTGTTGTAATTCATCTTCTAAGGGATGGAGCAAGTGTCTAGTGGAGGACTAAGGAGCAGTAGAGCTCCATGTAGAACTCGAGACGATTACTTGGGATCTCTTTAAGGAGTGGTTTAGAGTAGATACTTATCCGGGAGGTTTATTTAGAGGATATAGATGAGTTCCATGACCTTCGTCAGGAATACATGATTGTAGTAGAGTACGAGAGTTGATTTATGGACCTAGTTGAGTATGTCGACTATATGCAGGATGGGCAGTCAAGATTTAGAGGTTCATCAGGGGCCTAAATTTGGATTTGGGAGGTGTGGTGTGCATTCATTTCCCATAGACCTTAGCAGAGGCCATTGAGAAGGCCTACATTGCAGAAGAGACTAGGGGAAGACTCATCAAGCAAGGGATAATGTGTGGAGCCAAATCCAACATATGTAGGATAACAGGTCGAGGAGGTTAGCTCCTCCTCATGTTGGACATGGTTATGTATAGTTCAAACCTTATTTGACTCATCTACAGCCATATTTAGGATAGTAGGAGTCGACTTATCTACCATTTAGACCTCCATAGATATTTGACACTCAGAGGGGATAGAGTATGGGCCTCCCCCTAGGGGTCCCATTAGGAAATATGGTGCACCGAGAGCTCGACTAGTAGGATCTCATCAGAGTGACCTCAACAGTCCATAGAGATCATTAGGATCCATGACACATACCACTAGAGTACCAGATGGAGCCACATCTCATTGGAGAGGACCAGTAGTTGTTATGGATGTGGTGTTCTTAGACATCATTTGATAGAGTGCTTGTAAACCCTAGTAACAAGGGTAAGGCACTGATTTTAGAGCCTATAGTTGGTGACATGGGACATAGCCATCAGATCTATGCAATGGTTGAGAACTACTAGGATGAGCATCAGGGAATTGTGATAGAGACTACATGTAGCATTGGTGGTATTCCTACCTCTATAATGTTTGATTAGTTCGTCTAATTTTTTTATTACACCATATTTAGTAGAGCGTTGCAGGATGGTGGCAGTTAGATAGGCCTTAGTTGGGACATCGAGATGGCTTCTAGAGCCAAAATCTCTATAGACTCCTTATTTAAGGAGTTTGTAGTGGATTTGGGACCCTTCACCACTACCTCTGATCTTCGTATCCTTTCGTTGGGTTCGTATGGGGTCATCTTGGGCATGGATTGATTATCTACACACATAGCCAGAGTGGATTGTTACCATAAGATTATATCATGTATAGATGATTTGGGAGTTGAGTCAGTGATAGCTAGAGTTAGGAGACCCATTTCTATCCACACTATTTCCGCTATGCAACTTAAGTAATGTGCACGACATGGGTGTCAGTTATATGACTATTATTGTTAGTGATAGGTCGAGGATGGGGCTAGTGGACCTTCACTTGATGATCACCCCATCTTGCAGGAGTTTTCTGATGTGTTTCCTAGTGAGCTATCAGGGATGCCTCCCCCACATGAGATAGACTTCCACATTGACTTGGTTCCAGGAGCAGAACCTATCTCATGCGCTCCTTATAGGATGACCACACTTGAGCTTTGTGAGCTCAAGTTACAACTTGAGGGCCTTCTTGAGAAAGGCCTAATCCATCCTAGTGTATCCCCTTGGGGTGCACCAGTGATTTTGTTAAGAAGAAGGATGGATCCTTGCGGTTGTGTGTGGACTATAGGTAGTTGAACAAAGTAACGATCAAGAATCGTTACCCCCTTCCTCGCATTGATGATTTGTTTAATCGATGAAGGAAGCCACAATATTTTATAAGATTGATCTAAAGTTTAGATGCCATCATTTGATGATTTCAAAGGAAGATATCCACAAGTTAGATTTCTACATGAGATATGGGCAATAGGAGTTCACAGTCATGCCCTTTGGTTTAATGAATTCCTCTGCAGTGTTCATGACCTTGATAAAAGAGATTTTTAGGAAATTTTGGATCTCTTCATGCTCGTCTTAATTGAAAAATTATTATATACTTCCGTATGTGTGAGGAGCACGAGGAACATTTTTTTCAGGTTCTACAGTGTCTTCATGAGCAGAAAACTTTACGAGAACCTAGAGAAATGTGCATTCTTTCATTTGAGGTGTAATATTTTGGTCACATAATTTATGGGGAAGGTATTGCACTCGATATTTCCAATATTAGAGCCATTATGGATTGGGAAACACCCACTATTGTTACCAAGGTGTGTAGTTTTATGGGTTTGGCAGGATACTACAGGAGATTTGTTCAGGACTTTTCTCGGGTTACGCACCCCATCACTTCACTTCATTGGAAAGGGAAGAATTTCATATGGTTAGATAGATGTGAGAATTCTTTCAGGAAACTAAAGTAATTCCTCATGAGAGTGCCCATTCTTGAAGTGTGATACCTAAGGGAAAGTTATTTGTTTGCATGCATTCTTCTTCGGAAGGACTAGGAGGTGTGTTAATGCGGGGAGGGATGAGTAGTTGCTTTTGAGTCTCACAATCTCAAGGATTATGAGCTCAATTACTTGACTCATGACCTTCAGCTTGTAGTAGTTGTGTATGGCTTGGTGTGGTGGAGACATTTCCTCATTGGTGAAGATTTACACGCAAGATCGATCACTTAATTCTTCACCACCTCTTCATGGAGCCCAATCTAAACGCTCATTAGTGGCATTGAATGGAGTTGCTTTGTAATTATGACATGGAGATAGAGCATGTGAAGGGGAAGGAGAATTTAGTTCTAGATTTCTTGAGTAGGTGGAGACATGTGGTTATGGCTACTTCAGTGGGTACAGATTTGTGGAGTAGGATTTTGTAGCAACTTCCTCACGATAGCTTCTACCTTGTATCCAAATCCGAGATTGAGTCTTAGAAACCCCTTGAGGGGATATTTGATGGATTTTCATTAGAGGCATATGGTCTTTTCAGTGCAGAGGTCGATATATGTTCCTAGAAATGGAGGCTTGAGATATCAAATTTTGTGAGAGGCTCATCGTGCGCCTTATTCAGTCCATCCCACGGTGAAGAAGATGCATGCCACCTCAAGACAATTGTACCATTGATGAGACTACGGAGAGATGTGGCTTATTTTGTGTCACATTATTTAGAGTGTCTAAAGGTAAAGGCCGAGAATTAGCACCTAAATGGCCTTCTCCTCCCTCACACCATATTGGTGTGGAAATGGGACACCATTTCCATGGATTTCATAGTTGGGTTACCGACATCGAGATACCACCATGACGCCATCATGGTCACGGTGGATAAATTGACGAAATTGGATCACTTTTCTCTAGTGAAGACCACCTACACAACTAGTACAGTGACACGAGTATACCTTGATGATATTTTTATACTACACAGAATTCCATGGAATATCATTTACGACCACAATCCCTTATACACTTCTCACTTCTAGACTACCATGCAGTATTCTCTCGGGATTAAGATCAACTCAAGTACAACTTATCACCATGAGATAGATGGACAAATAGAGTAGGTGAATCAGATCTTGGAGGACATGCTTAGGATGTATGTCATGGACCATCAATCGAGGTGGGAGGAGTACTTATATTTGGTGGATTTTTCCTACAATAATAGTTTTTAGAGTTCGATAGGCATGGCTCCTTTTCAGAATTGTATGGTAGAGAGTGTAAGACACCATTAAGTTAGGACATGTTGAAGTACATGATTTCTCTTGGGTTGGCTTTACTTGCAGGATATGGAGCAACATGTTGTTATGATCGGAAGAGATTATAGGAGGCTCAAGATAGGAAGAAGAAGTATATAGAGCAGAATATGATAGATCATAGTTATGAGTTGGACACGAAGGTGTTTCTTTGTGTCAAGCCTCATAAGATCCCTATCCATTATCGAAAAGGCTCTAAGCTTGCTCCTACACTTGTGGCACCCTTTGAGATGTTTGATCATATTGGTGCTTTGGCCTATCATCTAGCATTGCCACTAGCTTGTCTCACATCCATGATGTATTTCATGTTTCTGTACTTAGGAGGTACATTGCAGATCCTTATCATGTATTAGATTGGACCTCATTGTAGGTGTAGGATCAAGGGCAGGTGATGGTGGATCCCATCCATATTTTAGAGCACAGGACCCTGGGCCTTCGAGGTAGAGATATTGATCAGGTTCGCATTCATTGGGATAGATAATATGAGACATCAACTATTTGGGAGGACACCATGCCTCTGAGAGCACAATTCCCACATTTGTTCTAGTGAATTCTAGGAGGAATTTGAGTCTAAGGGGAGGGGGATGTAGTGCCCACTCCTCTTTGACATTTATATGATTATGATGTTTCTTAGCATAGACTAGAGTTATGGAATTTTCTATCATAGTTTAGATATTAACAAATGGACATTGTTATTTTGATTGGTTAATTTATAGACAAGTATGGATGTTAGACTTATGACATGATTATAACATGGATTATATACATATTTGGATATATCAAATTGTTGATTTTGAGCTTATATTGGACTAATGCATTTAATTTTCTAATTATATGATGCTTGGTGGTGTAATTGATGTCGTGATCTTATTTCTAGTCAATATAGTAATGAAATTGAAATAATTGGACTTCAAGAATGGAAAATTAATTGTATTGGTGAAGTTATGATAATTAATGATATGTATATGCATGTATTTTATTATTTCGATTACTTTAATATGTCCACGAGGCCAAAGAGGTATTGTCTTGAATTTTATAGATGTTTCGTAACATAATCAACCAAAGGGGGTTAGGAGACCAACAAAGTGAGAGAATATGGAAGTATTGGCAACACATCACCATGACAACATGTGTTTTTGTATGTTGTTTGTTGTGGGTGGTTACGAGGTCCCCATTAGGGGTGACCTCGAAGTGACCTTGGGAATGTTTTAATTTTGTCTTGTTGATTTTTATTTAATTGTGAGTTATGTATTTCTATGTGCATGTGGAGTCACGGAGTTTTAATTATATTTGTCACCCCTCTAAAGTTAAAAGTGTTTATCTAGTGCTAATTAGGATGTGACTAAAAGAAGGAAAATAAATATGAGTTGGTTCCTTTTATGTGTGTTGGTTTGGGAAGATTTTAATGTGTTTTGGCTTATGTGTACTTGAATCTTCCTTGTGAAATTCGGATTTTTACCTTCTAGGCTATTTTAGAGAGTTATGAGACAAGCTAAGCTTTTCCCACATCTTTTAATGTCACCCACCCATGTAACCTATGATGTGAGGGACTTAATTTAAGTCTTATTTTGTGTTTTTATGAAGGAAAAGGGCAATCAAGTGCACTTTTCTTACATGGGTAATTAATTTTGTCCTTAAGGGGTGTGGGTTGGGTTGAGTGTGTAAGAGGGTGGTCTTTTCCCCAACCACTAATTTATTATGCTTTGGGGTATGGGTTTGACTTTGGTGATGTGGGATGGAGAAGAAATGATGTGGCATCCTACATGGAGCCACATCATCTTCCTCTCCCTCTTTTCTATTTATTAGAATTTTTGTGAAGTTTTGGGGGTTACTTGCTTGGTTTTGGCTCTCTCATTTTGGAATGCTTTCCTTTTGGAGTTCTTGTTGGAGTTGAAGATTGCTTAGAATTTCTTGAGCTTGGAGGATTTTGGGACCTGATTTTTAAGTGGATTACTGATATGACAAGGTAGGGTCTTACACCCTTGGTTTCTTCTCTTCTCATGTATGCTTATGTGTTGAATGAATGTGTTTTATTGCTTGATGTTGCTGGGTAGTGAAATGGATTTAGGATGTGTATGAGATAGTGAAATGGGGATGAAATATTTTGGGAGGCATAAGAGCTTGTTCTGGGCATTTAGAAGGGAGTGGGTTGGATGCCCCACCATGTTCTCATTTTGTTATTCTGTTCATTTTGGGAGCCATAAGAGAGAGGGAGGCATAAGAGTGAGGGAGGCATAAGAGATATATTTTTAGTTGTAGGTGTGTATAAGTATTCGTTATCATGGTTAAAAAAGTTAGAACTAACACCTAGTAGTCATATAACCAAACTAAATCAAATTCAAGGCACCATCATGCTTAGAGCTTAAGAAAAACAAACCTACTAACATACTTGCATTAGAACATGAACAAATATTCAAACTAACATGTTAATCCATTAATTTCTATCTCTATTGAATGCTAAAAACAATGAACCTACTTAGATCCTTAGCAATAAAAATGTTTGATCATATGTTTTAATCTCAAGGTTTTCAAGAATGGAGTCTTGTTAAATCATGGCTACAAGAACATTTGACATATCTCCATATGAATTCAAAACTTGGATGAATGCAATGGAAAAAAGGAGGCTTCGTTCTTGAATGATTAATTCTTCAAGAGTGACAAAGAAGCTTATAGTCTATTTGCTATGTGCTTTGCTTTTATCTTCTCAAAGAATTTAGGTGTAAGTGTAAAGGTAGGAGGAGGGCTCTTTATATAGCCCAATGGATAAAGGAATCACTACATCCATTTGTATGAGGGATAATATAGATGTTGAGTTAGTTGTGGATAAGGGGGTTTATATAGCATTGAGTTAACTTTAGGAGGGTTTAACTTGTCCTTTAGTGACCCGTGTGGCTAAAGGGGGTTCATTAATTAATCAAGATGATTTAATTAATAGATGTGCAAGTGTATAAAATTTTTAGAGGAATATTAGCATGATTTAGATTATAAAAGAGGATTAAATAAATTAAATTTTGATTTATTTGTTAAATGAAAGGGAGGCTAATTAATTAGTAATAATTAATTTGTCTAGACAGAAGGGGGGATTAATTAATGTAAGGTTGTTACTTAGGGTGTTTTTGGATAGGCGGCTTAATTAATTAATGTAATGTAACTACTCAATGATGATAGGAGAGAAGATGGGCTATTTTGACGATATGTCACCAATTTGTAGGAAAGAAGATAATTAGCGCAATTTAAGTATTTAAATTATTCGGGTGTAATTACGGGTGTCTACATTTGCCCCTCTTTGGGGTGACATAAGTGACGCCACTTCAAATATAGTAGTTGGATGAAATTTTGAAGGGATAGAAAAAAATAAAGGAGGAGGGAGAGATGCCCCTCGAGTGTCAATGGGGTGATGACGGAAGATGATCGACGATCAAAAAAGGTGAGAAATAGATAGAAAAATGGGGAGAGGTAGAATGCCCCGGGTGTAGTAGAAGAAAAGTGATGGGAGGAAAGTGAGGTAGAAGAAATAGGGAGAAGTGGAGAGAATAACTAGTCTCTAGCTTTGTGCATTGGAACAACTTTAGAGTCATCATATTCTTTATAAGATCTACGTCATCGGTCCTTATTAAAAATATAAACATACGAGAAAAGTAGAATGACATGAAAAATCCATTCTACGAATAATTGTCCATTCTTGAAAACACCAACTCTAAGAAAAATATGAAATGCAATGCAATACGAGAAGTAAACAAGCTCATTTACCAGGAAAACAAGTACGAACGCACATATCCAACCCAACAACGGTTAAGAGAGTTGTAAAAATGTTTTTTATTAAGTCAAGAGATCTAAATGTTTGTGATCGATCGACAAGGGTTAAAAATGATGCCATGAGCAAGGATACATGCAAGGGGAAATGATAATGGACACTGGTGCAAATAGAAAGTGTTGTGCACAACGAAACAATACCAGCAATAACACATGCCCCGAGTATAGACGAAGAAAAAAACTAGCTTTGTGAATGGTTGTGAATCTAGTGATCCATGTGTCATATTAATCGGGAAAGATGTGAAACAAACCAGTAGGATATGGAGAGAATACCATGCACAAGACACAAGTTTCAGCCGTAATAAGTAGGTTACCTATTTTTGTAGGTTTTTTACTTTTTAGGATTTTGTGAAAAAAATTGCCCTATTTTTGGATTTTTGAAGTGATATATATATATATATATATATATGTTTTTTGTTTTCTGAAATGCGGTGGATAGTAGAAGAAAATAGAAGAAATAGAATGAAGGACGTAGACGTAAAGAAAAATGCCTCAAGTGGAAGAAAGAAGAAACAAGCAACAAATAATGTCCCCAGTATAGTGGAAAAATTAATAAAATAATTATTTTTAAAAAGTAATTATTTACGAGAGTGTGGATAAGAAGAAAAATCACCTAGGAGCAATAAAATTGTCCTAGTGAGAAGAAAGGGGTATTGGATGAAAAAAATGCCCCAACATAGTGAAAAATAAAAGAAAAATAATTATTTAATTAAAATAATTATTCAACAGTGAATAGAGGAGAAAACGGCGGTCAAAACGAGCCTCCAGGCACTCACGGTGGTGAAAAACGGCTTGATATACCCCACCCATGGGGGGTAAATCACTACGACCAATTCATTTGTTACCGACCACTATTGAGTTTTTACCGTGAGGCTCTAATAGCAATGAGGATGATGGTGATAGCACAAGACCGATTGAGATGAGTAGACACAATTTGAGGGTACGAGTGGCATGCCAATGATGGCGTCTTTATGAGTATTCAAACCTTGCTTGTTAATTTTTGCAATTAATGCTCTATATTTAGGAATTAGGGTTAAGGGTAGTGTTGGCGTGCACGCATAGGCATAGGGGTGCTAAAGGTGGCGTAGGCCTCCTAATCGGGGTACAATAGAGTGGATGCGTGCATGCACAGGCACACTCAAACACACACACGTGTACACACATGCACCACACATATACATGGACACACACACACTGAAGGGTAGCACACACATTAAGGGTTTATGATTGCACAAGGACACGACCGATGGCGCAAGTGCCGAAAGGGTGGTGCACACGCCCCAAAGGGCATGCGCAGTGCACGATTGATGGTGCAAGCACCTAGTTGCGTGCACGTGCATGTGCCAAAAGGGTGGCACAAATTCTGAAAGGGCATTCAGTACACTAGGTTGATAGAGGATAGATAGGAAAATGCCAAAAATTATGGCATTTAGAAGAAAATGTAGTATTTTTGGTTAACCTAAAAGTGATATGTAGAATTTAGAAAAATGTTAGTAATCGACGAATGAACTAATTTTTGTAGAGACATTTGCAAGTTCTTCGAGACGGAGGAGCGTCATTCACGAATCACTCGAGCTAGAGGGGAGCATGCATCGGTGAGACCGGCATGTGTTAGCTATTCTATTAGAGTTTGTGGGCCTAGGCCTTGTGTCGCGAGATGCCTTCTATCACACTACACTAGCCGAGCGGTGGAACAATGAGAGTTCGTGCTTTCGACTCCCTACGCGAGAGATGACCATTACTTTAGAGAATGTGTGGAAGATTATCTATGTGCCCATCTTGGGTTCACTAATTGATTACACTTCTAATGCTCAAAGATTAGGGTAGATGTCTAGGATTGGTTTGATCAAGATGATATACCGTGTGACGGTATGACGATTACGTTTCACAAGTGCATCGCCGACCAAACTACACCGATGGTCCCTACATGTTATGGCACTTATCAGTGGGTTTTTACTCACTGATAAGATCGGGATGTCTTTTCCGCATGGGTTGATGACACTAGTACAGGGGATATTTAGTTTTGATCACTATTGCTCGGACAAGTGTATATTGGCACACCATTATTGGGACTTGCATCTTATCACCTACCACCGTCAAAAGATGGTGGGGCCTGCCTTGCTACTACATATTTGGTCATGGGACCACATTACTATCGGGTGCCTGTGGGTACTCTACATGTTCGAGATCCAGAGGAGCCATCTTACATGGCATGGGTTTCAGTAGGTGGCAATGTACGAGGTCACCTGGGCAGCCTATACAGATATTGCCAGGAGTTTGATGAGCTACCAGACAGGGATATCATATGGAGACCCTATAGGTAGATATAGTGGCTAGAGGATGCCATAGAGCTCAGTGTTTGTATAGTGGAGAACTTCCTTATAGGTAGTTGCAGCTTATATTTTTGAGCTATATAGGGTAGACGATGATGCCCGATAGCGATAGCTAGGCATGGTACAGGGGGTTCCGCAGCTAGACATATGGTATGCCCATCGAGATGTTGAGAGGCTGACCATGGGGCCGTGCATATAGGTGACCCAAGCCAGGGCCAATTTCTTAGATGTGGTCCCACAGGTATGGGATCCAACACGACAGATTAGGGATCTAGGCGCCACTGTAGAATACTGCGGACATAATATGTTATTGTTTTACCCCGATGCCTGACTATACCGGAGGAGGCCTGGGCAGTAGGTGCTAGACCACCGAGAGAGATTTGGCATGGTGGTGACTAGAGAGATGGTGCAGCAGGTCATGACCCAGAGGATGCATTTTATGGATTACCCCATGATGAGTAGGGGGCTCCTGTGTACAAGGACCAAGGCCGCAAGGATCGGGGTAGGCACCTACACAACCTTCTAGGCCAAAAGTATTAGAGCAAGGATAATCTTCAAGGCTAGTACATGGATAGGTCCTGGTGTCACAGTGCACCACTCTACAAGAATAGCTTACAATAGACTCTTATAAAGTGATATCGTGGCCATACCAAAGAGAGACCAGGCTTGAGCCAAGATCTTAGCAAAGTGACAACCAAGCGAGATCGCTCGCCTTGCTCCGCAGGGAGGTGATATCACTATGCACTTTCAGCAGATATGATAGATGGCCACACAAATGGCCCAGTGATAGGTCTATATAAGGAGACACAGCCCAACTTCAGCTCATGATATTAGAGTGCGATAGGATGAGAGTAGAGCACGTGGTAGGCTAGGCTAAGCTCACTTGAGCTTCAATAGAGATAGTGTCCTACAGATGCATAGATGGTACAACGGTGATAGCCTAGACACACAAATATCTGGCTATAGAAGAGGGTAGAGCCTCTTATTACTGATCCTTATACTTTTAGGTAGTTCTGGCCGAGCGATGGGCACCCTCCTACAGCCAACAATTGAGTATGCGGACTAGATAAGAGAGGCCTCAAGTCTCAGTGGAGCAGTCCTAAGGACAGCCAGGGTGACTGAGTGATGTTCTCACTATGCCACCACCGCGAGATAGACCAGACATCCCCCTCTGAGGGATCGAGTCAGCCATGATTGTATTTGACACATATGCTTCTTGATGAAGGCCTTTTTGATGTACTTGCAGTTTTGATACATGCCTCTGATGAAGGTGTTATTCTTTGATATATGTATCATCTTTTTGTACACCTTAGATGAAGGCATTTTTGATGTACTGTAGTTACGTATATCCATTTTTGACACATATATACCACACATGTATTATATGGACATTTTGACATGACATATGTGTTTATGAGATGACGGACATTTTTTTGTTATTTCTAATGGAGTACATGGATAGATAGATGTGTTTATGATGTTTAGCTGATATTATTTCACATGTATATGCATCATGATTTTGTTGATTTATCGCATGTGTTTTTGATTACTAGATGATAGATCTTGTTAAAGTATATCAAATGTATTTGCTTATGTGATGTGCCATACTTAGTGGATGAGATGAGATGATGATATGGGTGTGGGGGGGATAGATTTTGATATTTTGATCCTTCTTGCCCCCATTTGCTGATACAATATGTGATGATTAGCTTAGCATTCATGTTTGATGTATACTTAGCTTTTTCTTAATATATGATGTTTATATGATGCTAGATATGATGAAATAATGATGATGTGATAATAAAACCATGCACATGCAGCAAGCAAACATAATCAAATGCTAACAAAACACAATGAATCAACATAACAAAACATCATGATTCACCAAGTATGCAAAAACACACTTCCATATGCACAAGTAAGAATATATCTAATCTAATCGAGAAAAGATGAATCCTAACAAAGTATGCCCAAGCAACAAAAAAATACAAATGTACAAAACATGAAGCAACTACACAAGAAAACAAGCAAAGTAAGAAACATAAAAATCCAAGTAAACTAAAGTAAATGTTTTTGCAAGATTTTTTTTTGAAACAATTTTCTATTGTTTAAGGTGTTTGTGAAACAATTTTCTATTGTTTTTTTTTTTCCGAAACAATTTTCTATTGTTTTTGTGTTTTTCTGATATTTTTGAATCTTTTCACATTTTTCCAACAGTTTTCCAGAGCTATGTATAGGTAACCAAGAAAGTGTGGATGCCCCCAGTGTTAGATGGTGAATATACAAGGGAAGATGCCACGCACATATAAACAAGAAGGTGAAGTCACATAAATGCCCCCAGTGTAAGATGGGGAATAGACAAAGGCCATGCCCTTCACATACGAATAAAATGAGACAAAGATGGATCAAGGCTTGACAAGATTGGGTTCACAGGGAATCTTGGAGGTAGATGTGGAACTAGCACTAGGCTAAGTAGAAATACCTCTTCACATATAGGATGCTTGTGAACAACGAATCCTCCCAAGGTGGCTTGGAAATCGCTTTTCACCCAAGGAATTATCTAAAGCACCAAAATTGTGTGGTTTTCACTTATGGATGACCTGTTTTCTCTTTTCTTTTTCCCTTTTTTGAATTTTTTTTTTTTTTTGCATTTTGACTATTTTACCATCTTTTTGATTTTTGCTTTGCTGATTTTGTGCCATGCTTAAGCATATAACCGCTTAAGATGCATGGCATTCATGGGCTCATGGAGCTCATCACCATTGGGGTGAGTGATTTTGTATGCTCCCATGCCATACTTGGCCACTATAACATAGGGTCCTAAAAAATGCGGTTCAAACTTTCCTTTCTTTTCTCATTCTACCCTTGTGTTGAACTGATTCTTCTTGATGACCAAATCACCAACCTCAAACTAGCAAACTATGATTCTCTTGTTGTAATTTCTAGAGACTCTGCATTACGATAAAGTTTGAGGTGATTAAGGGTGCGGATGTTCTTTTCATCTAGGATCTCTAACTCATCCAGTCTAGCCACCCGCTAATCTTCATCTTTATCTAGATAATCCCTAAGAGAGATTGTTAGGGAAGGAATCTCAATTTCTAGTGGGATGATAGATTATGTCCCAAATACAAGAGAATATGGCATCGCACCCATAGGAGTGTGAATGGAGGTCCTGTAATCCCAAAGAGTTGGGTGAATTTGTAAGTGCTAATTACGACCTTTCTTACTTACCATTTTCTCCATTATTCGTACCAAAGTCTTATTTGTGTTCTCAACATCTCTATTACCTTGGCAATAATATGGTGTAGACCATTTTAACCTAATTTGGAACCACCTTGATAGAGAAATTTTACAATTTTATTCTGAATGACTTTCCATTATCAAGTAATAATGGCTACATGAATTCCATACCCGCAAATGATATGATTCATGAAGAATTTGGAAATATGAGATCCTATTACATAGGTTAAGGGGATAGCTTCCACCCATTTGGTAAAGTATTTAGTAGTCATTGTGATGATGTTGGTATGGCCATTAGATGAAGTTTGGGTAAGATTTCCTATCAAGTCAAGTCCCCATTTAGAAAATGGCCATGGGGTGGTGATGTGTTGACATGGTGTGACGGAGCATGGATGAAATTTTGATACTTCGACAAAGTATGTACTTTTGACATGGTTGCAACAATCGGTTTCCATTGTCGCCAATAGTAGCTTACTCTTAATAGTTTCTTGGCTAAAACCATTCCATTAGTAAGTGCTCTGTACACCCCTTCATGTATTTCTTTGATCACTTGGAGTGACTCCATCATATCGAGACAATGTAACAGATTCCCATTGTAGCCACGATGATAAAGTGTACCTCCTAAAAGGGTATAATGGGCTATTTGGTGAATTAGGATTTGTTTCTTGGAACGGGATATGTCAAGAGGGAACGTATTGTCCTTGAGATAGGTAAAGATGGGCTCATACCATGGGGAATTGGGACCAACAACATCACAAGCTAGACAAGATTCTGGCATGTTGTACGTAGGTTGGCGTAGATTTTCCACAAAGAATGGCATGTCATTATTACCTAGCGAGAATATGGAGCATAGAACCCACTATTTCCATAGCATCTGCCGATCTGTTTTGTGCTCGTGGAATTTTTCAAATGTGATGCACACAAAATACTCTTTTAGATTTTATGCCAACTTCTTGTAAGGTATGATCTTTTCATCCTTAACCTTGTATTCATCATTAACTTGCTTGATAATTAACTGAGAATCACCCACAACCTTGACATGATGAATTTTCCACTTGATGGAGAGCTTTATCCTTGTGATAAGTGCCTCATACTCTATGATGTTATTCGTGCAAGGAAAATCCGGATGAATAGCTTGTGGTATGGGGTCACTAGAAGGAGTAATAAGGACTACACCTACGTCTTAACCATGAAAACTAAAGGACCCATCAAAGTGTATCGACCATATGATAGATTATTCAATGTATAGTAATGAGGCATCTAGCAGATCCAAATTCAAAGGTTCAGTGCCTTGTAAAGGTGCTTCTGCTAATTGATCTTCGAGTACTTGTCTTTTAACTAGCTTTTGATACACAAACTCGATGTCAAATTCACTTAGTAGAATGATCCAATTATCCACTCTACTTGTGAGGGCGGGTTTAGAAAACAAGTATTTGAGTGGGTCAACATTGGATATAAGCTTGGTTTTGGTATTCAATAGATAATGGCAAAGTTTTTGAAAAGTAAAAAAAAAAAGCCAAACAAGATTTTTCAATTTGGGGATAATTGAGCTCATAAGCGATGAGAGTGCAACTCGAGGTAGTAAACCACTTTTTCTTTATGACCAAGGTCCTATTGGGTGAGCAACGCACCAATATTAAATTAAGTGGTAGAGATATAAAGTACGAGTGGATCACCAGGAGTTAGAGGCATGAGGATAGGAAAATTGGCCAAGTATTGTTTAAGCTAAGAAAAGTCATGCTATTGCTATGGTCCCTCGATGAAGGTGACATGCTTTTTAAGTAGGTGGGTGAATGAATGAAACTTATCATCAAGCTAGGAGATGAAGTGGTGAATAGCCTCGCATTTTTCCTGCAAGATGCGTAGTTGCTTAATGTTCTTAAGAGGAGGCATCTCGGTAATAAGCGAGACACTTTAGCAGATCTACCTCAATTCCCCTTCTTGATAAAATGAAGCCCAAAAATTTTCCCGATAGCACATTGAATACACATTTATTTGGTTTCAGCCTGACCTTGTACTCTCATAGGTGCTCAAAGATACACAAAGACAAAATAATACGGTGATCCTCTCTTGTCTTGGATTTTCGAGGATGTCATCCACATAGTCTTCCATGATATCATGGATCATATCATAAAAAAATTACTGTCATTTCCCTCTAATAAGTAGCTCCTACATTTTGGAGACCAAATAGCATCACTCGATAACGAAGGTACCCCAAGCAGTTGTAAAAGCCATCTTGTGCTGATCTTCATCAGCTATCTTGATGTGGTTGTATCCCAAAAGCCATCCATAAGAGATAGCATCTCATATCCCGTTGTTGAATCCATAATCATATCAATATCCAAGCGTGGAAAATCATCCTTAGGGAAAGCCTTATTTTTGTCTCTAAAATCTATGTAGATTTTGATCCCGACAGCTTTTACGGATAGGGATGATGTTGGATATCCATTCAGAGTAATCAATAGGCTGAATGAATCCTGCTGTAAGAAATCTTTCTAATTCTTCTTTAACCAATAGGGCTACCCTTGGGTGCATCTTTCTGAGTTTTTGTTTAATAGGCTTCGCATCTACATGTACAACTAAATTATGCATGACCAAAGTTGGATCTAAGCCTAGCATGTCCTTATAGGACCATGCGAATACATCTATAAACTCCCGTAGTAGCATAGTGAATGTTTTCTATTCCCATGCCGAGAGTGATGCTCCCAATTTGACTATTTTTGGGTCCTCTTTTGTACCAATGTTAACATAGATAGTTTCCTCTACTAGCAATTTTGAAAAGTCCTCCATATGCGTAGGATTGGGAGGAAGGTTGAGATCTTCGTCCTTGGTGTGGTCACTTTTATTGTCCTTTAATTTTTGCTCCTGTTTGTCGGTGAGTGCCTCAAAGAGGTTTTCACTGTGTGAATTACCTTTGATTTTCTTTGAGGCTTTACATTGAAACTTTTTCCCTCCCTTTTCGTAAGTTTTTCGACCACGAAGCTTGGCCTCCTCACTAAAGTAGGCACAGTATCCAAGTCAATATAGAAGAAATTTTTATGGTCTCCAATGGGAATTGTATCCCGAATTCCCATGAAATATTTCATAGCTTCATCATTCTCAAATATATCTAGTGGCATATGATGTTATTGGTCCCATTTAACAAGGGAAGAGTTAACAAGGTGAAGGGTAGGTTCCGTGACGGGTTATGGTTAGGACAACAATATTCATGAATAGGTTCGTGGAGGTAAGATCCTCATATTGGCTACAATGGGAATCCGTATCGCTGTCTAGATAGTAAGAGATATCCTCATGTTCGAACAAGTAGCATCTTGATCATTTGGGTGTGCCCCATAGGGTGAATTCCAATGCGGGAGAGGCATTGGTTCTCATTTTCCTTGCTCATTTCTTCCACATCCTAGGCCCTTGTAGCCCATGGAGTACATCATTTTACTTGGATTTGTCATATTCGGGGTTTGATAACTGTGGTTGGATGAGTATCCTCTGGGTCCCAAGTTGTAGTTGGATCCAATAATTTCTCTTTGGCTAGCAAGCCTTCAGTGAGAATGACCCAATAGTGTGTTCATTTCTAGGTTTTCTAAAGCAATAGTTAGGTTGACCTCTAGTCTTGGGTGATAATGAGATGTCCGAAACCAAGAGGGCTTGTTGCACATTTTATTCTCCATAGCCATATTTTACAACCTTCATCTCCCATGAATCAAAATGAGAGGTTGATGTAGAGGCCCCGTGGGTGCAAGAAGCTCGAGAGAATTTGAATCTACCCGAGATTCACCGCTTCATATTGAGAGGAAAACTATATCGGTAGAGGGACTAGCATATGTACCTTACATGAAAAACTATTGAGAGCTCTGCAGTGAGCGAAGGGCTCTGAATCTCCTTATATTGTAATAGTGTGTCCCTCATGCTTTAGCTTAATGCATTGATGAAACGTTGATGGTATGAGCTACATGGCATGAATCCATGGTCGCCTAGTAGCATATTATACCAAAGTTCCAAGTCCAGGACATGGAACTTTGTTTGATGACAAGTGGGACCCACTCCCATGGGCAACGTGATTGTGGCCAAATGACTCACTTTCCACATTGTCGTAAGTGGTGATAGTCATGATATTTGAATCAAGGTATACTTCATGATGTCCTAGCTGTTTAACCAAATTTAGCGTGCGAGATGTTCAACCTCGATGCATTGTCCACAAGCATCCATTTTATCTTCTTGTGGGTAACAAGTACCTATATATACAAAGGAATATTATGCATTGGATTTTCAGTAGAGATATCCATATTATTGAAGGCAACGTGCTTAGTTGGATCACCGTTTCGCTCTCGCTGACTTGAAGATGTGTAGGATCTACCTCTAATGGCACTCCTAACACCTAAAGATTTTGGTACAAAATGTATTTATGCAATTTTGATATCTTAAGAAGATCGAGTATTGAAATCTTGGTATATTTTTTCTCAAGTTTCTCTAAGAGGTTGTACCTACCATTTTGTGGGGTTGATGGAGAAGGTTCAAGAATCATGAGGTGGGTGTGCCTTGTTACCATGATGTAATCCTTTCCCTTGATTCGGATGGTGTTGACATGGTCACCGGGAGAGCCAATACATTTGATAAGAGGATCATAATCATTGTTGTCTTTCTTGGTGTATAAGTAATTCACTGCTTCATAACTTTGGGATGACTGTCCCAAATTTGGTTTTGACTTTTCTGATTTATCATGTTTGGGGAATGAATCTTTAGATATCCCCATCTTTTCGTTGGGTGTCTAAGTTTTCTCTGGGTTTTCCACCTCTATCTCCCCATTTTCAATGAGGTCTTGGATATAGTGATGAAGTCGTAGACATTTGTCTATTTTATGTCCTTTGACACGATGCATTTCGCAATAGTCATGCTCCTTGTACCATGACATTTTTTTAGCATTGTCATCAAATGGTTGTGTCGTAGGATATTTCACCATGTGAGCCGCATCCAATTGTTTTAATATAACTGAAAAAGGCTCATTAAGAGGGGTGAACATTCTTCATTTTGGTGGCGAGTTGAATAGATCCTTTGGTCAGTTTAAAAGGCTGACTAGTTTGGACCATTTGTACATATTTAGAATTTGTGATCCCATCTCCCACCACATTTTTATTTTTGTTAAATAATTTCAGCTTCTCCGTAGGTTTAACATTTTGAATATCCTTAGATTTTGACTTAAGGGATCCTTTAGCAATAAGGGATTTCTCTATTTGAAAACCCTTTTCAAAGACCTCCTCAAAAGTGCGAAGACAATGTATATGGAGGTGGAATGTGATATCTGGATTTAGGTTGGGCACAAAGATACTTACCAGCTATTTTTCAGGAAAAGTGCAAGGGAAGCGATTGGCTATCCCTCTCCACCATTGTAGGAAGCTGGAAAATGTCTCATTAGGGTGTTGTTTGGTGCCACATAAATCTACCATGGTGATATAACTTTCTATGTTATACGAGAAGTGATGCACAAACCTCTCTGCCAATTCTGGCCAGGTAAAAATAGACCCGTGAGGAAAATAAGTAAACCACTCCAAGGATTGATCTCCTAGACTCTTGGGAAAGATTCGTATGAGATAATTATCACTATAGGATAGCTCTTAACACACCATATAGAAATATTTGACATGAACCCGTGGATCTCCCTTTTATTTATATTTGTCAAAGTTTGGCATGTCTAATTTCTTTGGGAAAGGTTGAAGTGTCATAGATTTTCAAAAGGATGGTGATGTAATTCTTCATATTGACACTTTCTAATGCTCGCCACATTGATCTCTTGAAGGCTTGCGAGTGTTGCTTTCATGGATTGTACTTCTTGTGTGAGAAATTGTTCTTTAGTAGGACAAGCTAGGATATATACACGATGATAATCCGTATCATCTTCTCCTTGGTTTTCTCTATGCAGTTCACTGATTTTGACCTTATGCCTTGGTTTTTGAACATTATTGCTTGCTTCCTTTTGTACATGAGAGGTTAGCAAGGCTAATTGTCGGCTTAGGTTACTAATTTTTTGTTGAATGGTGATCTCTTCTCCTAAAGGTTCCTCTTCTTCCTCATATTGTGGAGGTTCTTCAACATTCTTGTGTCCTGACTTGACTTTACGTGGCACTTTGATAAAGGGTATTCTATGTCCCACTAAATTATCGTGTCCTACATTGGAGGTAGAATCATGTACGTGTGTTAAAATGTCCTCCATGTTGATAAGAGGTCTCTCTTCCTCATTAAAATTATTCATAGGTGGGATTGTTTCATTTTAGTCGGCTTTTTGGCCCCCATTTCTGACTGTGCTAGCACCCTATCTTTGTTTCTAAAAAGAACTTGTCTAATATGGTTGGGTTAAAGTCAAATTCCGCATGTGGAGACTCCAATTCATCACCACTATGATCGACCATGTCTTCTATCTCTTTTTCCGTGGAAAATAGAGGCCCTAGATCATGTCCAATAAAAGGGTTTGACCCTTGTCTGTTTGAGGCTTCCCAAGCTTGCACTTGTTGTTCCTCGTATGTTTGTTTCTTGAGTCCTAATCATGTTTTGGGAGCCATGATTTGTGATAGTTTCACTAAGGTAAGTTGTAAATGTGTTCAAAACTTTGTGACCACACCTAAGTGAAATGCAAGATGATTGTCAAGAATATGAATGAGTAACAATGTGAGAATACCAATGTGATAGAGTGATAAATCAACAATGATACAATGTTTGGTATCTAATCCTATAAAATGAATGAAGTACTTCCTAGACTATGTTTGAAAGAAGTTTGGTGTCGCAAGATAATTAAAAAGATGTTCTTACTTATGCCAAGTTTAAGAGAATGAACAAGACGTAAGTAAATACAAAAGTTAATGTGACCTCTTAACAAAGTATACTAAAACCAAGCTCAAATTTGATTAAGACCTATATCCCAAAAAAAGTTCCATTTACAATTTATGAGTGATACAATAATGTCACAAGATATGTTAACCAAAATTTATAAGCAAGTAAGGTATTGATATCAAGATGATATTGATATAACATGCACAAGTGGTAATATGTATCACTCTTCAAAATCAAGGTAATAATAGAGTTGAACCAAATGCTTAAAGTATAACTAGGAATTGTTAAAACGTGTGTAGCGTAACCTTAGAATATAGGTATTTAGGTCAAGTTTAGAAGAAAAAAGATGTAAATACCAAAATTGTAGTGACATGATACAAACAAGGTAACCTTTCTAATGAAGTTCAAGATGATGAACCATGGCTAACTAAAATGACAATCTTTACATGGGTATGAAGGTCACAAAGGCCACCGTATGCGTACCCAAAATTGTAAGGTATTAGATCTTTACTGAACAACGTAATAAGTGCCCCAATGATGATACAGTCTCTTCGCAAGGTGTTCGGGATCCGAAAAGATTTCCGGATATGCGTTAACATCCCACATGCCCTACTTAGCCCCGCGTGCTTTGTTTTTCCCTTTTTCCCTCTTTTCTTGGCCCTTTTCTCTTTAATGAAACCACCACCACCACAGACTGGGCGCGGTCCTTTACACATTTTCCGAGA
This sequence comes from Taxus wallichiana var. yunnanensis, assembly GCA_018340775.1. NCBI lineage: Eukaryota > Viridiplantae > Streptophyta > Pinopsida > Cupressales > Taxaceae > Taxus > Taxus wallichiana. The sequence goes on along the minus strand of CM031241.1, from coordinate 118,841,342 downwards.
ATGTTCTTTTGACGTAACTCACGTAAAAATCAACGTTTCACCAGCGTTTCTTCTTGACTTAAGCTTGCATTTATGTTTTTGGTCCTCTATAATAGTGTTTTTCCTTTGTTTATTGTTTAGGAGTTCAGTTTGGTTTTGATCTTTAGGTGATTGAATTCCTATAAATGCATGGCTTATGCTCAAGCAAACAATGGCCTCTCGATTTTTGCTCCAAAGTTTGCTTTTGAATTTCTTGTTGCAATGAGCTTAGTTTTCCTTTTGCTTAGAATTTTTAGTTTCTTTCAATACATGCTTAGTTAGCATTGTCCAGATTGTTGGTAAGCCATATATCCACTTGTGCAAAGCAAATAGTGTTGCTGTTTTATCTAATCCATTGGAGTCAAATAGCTTAGGAAGCCATTAAAGTTGCAGGTTTTGCTCCTCAAACAAGATAGTTTCAAGTTCGGATGCACTATGTTGCATGATTCGCAATAGATCCCGTTAGGAATTACATAAGCCAAGCTCTATACTCTTGCGCTATCCCTCTCCTATCCACGTTCTATTCTGTCTGCATTCTGAAGGTTGTCCCTGGTTCCAACACCTATTCCTGTTGATGCAAGCATTACATGCTTTTCTAGATCTACGTGAGCACAAAGAACGAAGAGATCATACTGAGGGGACAAGATCACACACAACATCGGATTTACCAATTTGTTTTAGGGAATCCAGGTTCTAGCTTTCAAAGTTCTAGTTAAAATCATATCAAATAGAGTAGTTAATCGCTTTATTTCAGTAAATTCTATTCTCGATATTGCCAGGGAAGCTGTGGGGATTGATAGTTTCTAAGAAACTATGATTCACTCCTCACTTCTGAGGTAGGATTGAGAATCTTGCAAATAGATTAGTTATTTCATTGTTTAGAATAGATATACAAATTGCACAGACAAATAGCTACACTCGGCTATTTTGTTTGTTTTAAATTATTAGTTTAGTTGTCAAATTCTAAATATTTTAAATAGCTACTTTCTTAAATTCATATAAATCATCAGAAAATACAAAAAGAAGTCATATATGCTATAAATACGTTTCATATACTTAGAGTTCACTTTATTGCAGTTTGTCTATATTATTGCTTTCGTATGACTATTACGGGACCTAGGGAGCCCAGAGAATACATTTTCGAGCCAATCGTGCCTCAACCCAATCTCACAACAGCAATAACTGATATTGACCAGAATCTTAGAATCCGGGTCTTCCAAACAACAGCAGACTTCCAACAGGTCAGATCTCAGTTAAGAGGATTAAACATAGAAGACGACCAGGCACATGCATTTTGGTCAAGTCAGCCAAACTACAGATTACCCTAGAAAAACATCCACATGACTGTAGAAGGGTTTGAAAGAGAACAAACATTCGGGTGTGATCCTTTAGTTCCACAGCCAGACGCAGGAGACACCCTCATAGATATAGATACCAGCTTAAGAATCCAGGTTGCGAGAACGCCTGTGAGGTATTCTGAGAAGATTGCACAACTGTTGGTTCTAAACATAGAAGCTGAGAAAGCATATGATTATTGGATACTAGGGATCAGGACTTGATTCCACGCATGACCATAGCTGGTCCACAACAACCACGAACCTACGGTTGTGACCCACAAATCCACACCCAATGAATCTATAAGAGAATTAGATATAGACACTGGCCTACGCACACTAGTATTTCAGTCCACTCCACTTCCACCTATTATCATTGAACAACTATCCTTGCTAGACACAACAGCTAACAAAGCTAGAGAATTCTAGACTAGGCCAGAGAACCGTCCATAGAGTTGACTATATTTACCATTCACCATATGACCCTATCCGGAGAAAGACACAAAACTATACCGGGTCATTTTCCACGTATTCCACAACCCATAGATCGAATCACGCCAGAGCTCGATATTGATTGGAGCCTTCGAGCAGTCATCCTTGCTGACCGATCTATAACACTAGTCCAGGTTAGAAGGGCCTTATTTGCCTTAGATTCGCAGATTCCATTAGTGCGTGTCGAAGATATTAGATTGCCTAACTAGTTTGTCTGCATTCTACGCATATTCCATCGCCACCGGCTGTCTCGGCACGACCTTGAGAGGTCGGGTACGCAGAAGAGTTACCTGTAGATTCCCACGCTCGCTTATCGCTTTTCCAGCATACAAAATTGGTGAACCTGACGTGAACCAAACAACTATTTCACCTTCTACGTTTTCACAAATCACCTTCGCTCCTTCCCATTATTCTATGGGTATTCATATACCCCTTGAATATGTCGGGATTCGATGCATATGGCAGACCCCTCTTGGGTCTTGAGGCATACTACGCCCAACAGAATAGACAATCATCACCCTCACTCTCAATGTGGGGTGACAACTATTCAACTAGTCAGTTGTCAACACAAACCCCAAGGACTAGATATACTTCATCTTTTCAAACTGAGGGGTTGGAACAACTCGCTCAAACACAACAAACAGAGCCTTCAGGCTCAAATAATATGACGTTCACTGGAGAATCTGTTTCATCTCCTCAGGTACTACTTAGACCACACATTAGTAGACAATCAGACCCATACTTAGTTCTAGATGACGAGTACTCAACACGCTATTTCGGACGACGAAAAATGCTCTCGGAATATGTATCCACACTTAGGAGGTTTACAACCACAAACCGAGGTCTCTTTTCAAGAAAATACCTCTATACCATTACATATAGAAAATACTCTCGAAGGAACTTGGCAAGACAACAATCAGTTCATAGCAGGATATCACATGCCTATACAAAATCATGGTATACAACGAACGCCATCAAGGCAGAATATTGTGACTTCACCAAATGAAGTCATTTCGAATTTAGTAGAAAAAGTTAGGGATTAGAACTTGCCCAAGAAAGTCGAAACTCGCAGTTCATGCAAACAAGGAGTTCCAATCCTCCACACCATTCTAGCCAGGTAGACCTCCTCACAGGAGTAGGCACGTTAGGCATGACCCCTCAGTATTCACAACAAATGCCAACTAGGCCCACCATCTCTAGCACCATTCCTCCTGGTCTAGCGCAAAACAATCCATTCTGGATAGCACCCTTCGTACTTAAACATGTACTCCAAATTGCCACAAGGGGATATGTTCTCCTCTCCTCACATCTTTGCTCAAACACAGGGACTTCCCTATGTCCCTGTCAGTGCCTACCAACAACCCATTCCACCGCCGCTCCCTCAACAGGCACCATCAATGGTCGAAACATATGCGATAGGGACTTATTCAGAATATCTGAAGGAACCCTTAGACTTCACTATACGAAGTGTCATGCTTCCAAGACCCCTTCCCGATTTACCCAAGTACAAAGGCGAGGAGATCCAAACACGCATATCAAAGCTTATGCTACAGCCATACGTGAACTACTCCCATGGGATGGGGTTGTTGCTAAAATATTCCCACAAACTTTAGAAGGCATCGCTCTCGATTGGTATTATAGAATACCTGAGGCTTCCATACATTCATTTAAACAACTTGTGTCTGAGTTCATCAAGGCCTTCGACATGAACAAACTGCTAAGGGCAAGAATCAGGGAGTTCTTACACATCAAACAAGAACATAACGAATCTATCGCCCATTTCATCCAAAGGTGGCGCACAATTCTTTATTCTTCGGAAAGTGCTCCAAACATGGATCAGATGGAACTATACGATTTATTCCTTCATTCTCTTAGTAGAGAGGTGAAAGAAGAAGTCCAGAAGTTCCCATTAAGAACTTACGATGAATTACTTGAGAGCGCTCTTCGAATAGACCAAGCAGCGATAGATAGCGGTCGTAAGACATATGGAGCGAACGGGAGGTTGATCATCTCCAGTCAAAACTCTACAAATTATCCCACTACCACAAATGTCAACCAAGGACCTAAAATCCTTAACAAAAATCGGGGTGTAACAACGGATGGAGTAACCGACCAGCCCAAGAAGGTAAATATCGTCAATACTCCGTCACAAACAAACAACCAAATGAAACAACAACCTTACCCCGACAATCAATACAAAGGACTTTAATCATTCACAACAACAACAACAACAACAACGGTGAAATCCCATACAAGGGGCAAGCCAAAACTCATTTGGTTATCAAAACCAAAGCCGAAACAACAAATGCAAAATTTTAATCCTAATAGGTAGCGAGTTTGATTAGAATTTTAGGCCACGATATACACCAAACCAACAAAACAGAATTACAATCCCAATTCTTATTGTGGCTTCCATAAAATTCAAGGTCATGACACTAGAACGTGTCGTGACTACAATAAATTCATGCAACGCTTACTTAAGAACAAAGACAATTCTTCACATTTGTTTTTGCGATCCCGTATCATCACCACCAAATACGCTCATAGGGCGTTTCCCCTCGAATGCTCCTCTCAAGATCTTTAACGATCCACTCCCAAATCACGATAGCAATAGGTTGAATCCGATTGGAACAAAAAAAGTGCAATGACAGAAAAAATGATCATGAAGCCTCGACTTCACTAAATCCATTAGTTGCGCCCCAACTAGGAAGTCAACCACGACCTAAGGTAGTCGGATTAGTAGAGTTAGACTTAGAATTACCCGTTGAAGCTGTAACAAGAACACAAGAGTATTTCTCTCAAACAAGTCCAAATCACCTGCCAGAAACGGATAACATCCAGCAAATCATAACAAAACCTGTGGGTGCTTACGATTTAATTAATGATCTAACAAAAACCTTCTCGCATATTTCGTTTCTTGACTTGCTAAAGAACTCTCCTGCCCACAGGGCTGCTCTTTTAGAAGCATTAGGTTTAGGTCATTTAATTAACATCACTCCACCACCTGAAACACAGGTAAATCATATAGACTTTGATGTTCATCCTCCGGGACAGGCAGATAGGGATGTCGAATTCATATTCGAAATAATTAAAATGCCTACGATGCTGAGATCGCATGCCGAGGCGATCCAGCCTTACACTTACAAGTATGGGTTTATAAAAACTATGTAAAACGAGCAATGGTTGACGATGGGGCCAGCAGATTAACATAGTCCCCTTCTCTTTCCTCCGAAACTAGATATGGGGAAACAAATTGTTCCACCACCCGAAATACATTAAGAGGCTATGATAGCCTTAAAGCCACTTTGATAGGAACCATAATACTACCGGTCACCTTAGGACCCAAAACAATCCTAACTGAGTTTTATATTATAGATCGGGAAACTAATTATAATATGATCCTCGGCCGACCATGGATACACCGCATGAAGGCAATCCCTTCTACGTTATTTCAAGAAGTAAGATTCTTACATCTAGGAAAGGTATTTGTAGCCAAAGGTGATCCAAAACCTTTCGATTTACACCTAGCTGATTTAAAGAAAAGACCAGGTGTACACTCAGAATTTGAACTTCCAACAAACCAACTTAATAAACCCACTGACCCAAAACCAGAGGAGAAGTTGGTACCTACAACGGATCTTGAAACCATCAGCATAGCCAAAACAACCCCAACCCCTAACGATAAAGCTAAAGAAACGGTATCATTAGGGACTACTGCAAAAATCATTGAATTAATAGAACAAGATTTACCAATGTTCTTACCATTTGATTCGGCAGGCATAGGGTATTCCCTAGGGGTTGGTTCTCTTCCAGCAGAGGACCTCTGTATGGTGGAAGTAGAGTGTGCAAACACAACAAATACCCCAACATCTATATTCCCAGCTAGGTATTGGACTCTCCATTTTGATGGGGCTAGCTGCCGTTATGGACCAGGGGCAGGTATAATTCTCACCTCACCCGAGGAAAAAGTCCTGCCATTTTCCTTTAAACTAAATTTCGAATGCACAAATAACGGCACAGAATACGAAGCCCTCCTCCTTGGCCTCACCTTAGCCAAGAGAATTGGTATTAACAACATCAGAGTCTTAGGAGATTCACAATTAGTGGAAAACCAAGTCTCTGAGGTATATGAAACTAAAGCCGAACACTTGCAGCTTTACAAAAATGTCGTATTAGATTTAAGCAAGGCATTCAACTTCATATCTATTGAAGCAATCCCGCGAGAGAAAAATCTTCTCGCCGACTCGATAGCAACTTCAGCATCACGTTTTACTCCAAGCAATGAGTTAGAAGATACTCATTTCACAGTGTCCATTCGTGACGAACCATTGATAAAAATAATCACGAATCCCCTCTCAAGCGGAAGTGAATCTACCGCCCCAGACCATATTGATAATGATATGGCCACTTTGCAATACTTAAACGCCTATGCGGCATTGCATCTTTCCTATCCTATGCTAGATTTGTCCTTAAATCCACATTCGTCTTCCTATTTCAGAAATCCCATGAGGGATCATCCCTCACAAATGGAACCTAACATATACGCGAGTAGAAAATGGGGATGATCTGGATTTACCTCCAGCACCGCCTGATTTCGAAGAGGGTAACGCCTCTTTGATCGAAGAAACGATCGATGTCAACATCGGAACGGAAGACGGGCCGAGAATTTTAAAACTAGGATCCTCCTTAACCCTAGAAGAAGTAGAAATACACACTCAGATCCTCAAAGAACATCAGAAGGCATTTGCATTTAATTATAAGGAAATGACAGGAGTTGCACCCCACATTGTGGTGCACAACCTCGTCACTAAATCAGATGCAAAGCCAGTTAAGCAAAAATCAAGACCTATGAAACCCAAAGTAGCTCTCATGGTAAAGGAGGAGGTAATAAAACTCCTTCAGGTAGGATTCATCAAACCGGTCGATTACTCTCAGTGGGTATCTAACATCATTCCCGTTCTCAAAAAGAATGGAAAGATACGCATCTGCATAGATTTCGAGACATCAACAAAGCGTGTCCCAAGGACGACTTCCCGTTACCATCTATTGATGTCATTGTTGATGCAACAGCTAGATTCGAACTTTTGTCTCTTATGGATGGATTCTCAGGATACAATCAAATCAGAATATCCGAAGCAAGATCAAACCAAAACTACGTTTATAACTCCTTGGGGAACCTATTGCTATGTTGTTATGTCTTTCGGTCTCAAAAAATCTGGTGCTACGTACCAGCGGGCTATGACATATATACTTCACGATCTAATTCATAAAATCGTGGAATCATATGTAGATGACTTGTTGGCCAAGGCCAGGAAGCGCTGTGACCATCCCGAAGTACTCCGCATCATTCTTTCACGCCTAATAGAATACGGAGTCATGCTAAATCCAGAGAAATGTGTCTTTGGTGTAACGGGAGGGAAGCTCCTAGGTTATATTATATCATCACGAGGAATAGATGTTGACCCAACTAAAATTCGGGTTGTCCTCGAAATGGTTCCACCTTCGGATGAATCTGGAATCAGGTCATTTCTTGGAAAGCTAGGTGCAATCCGAAGATTCATCCCAGACTTAAGCTTCACCATTCATCCAATCAACAATTTACTCAAGAAAGACTATAGCATTGATTGGACCGAAGACTGCAATGAAGCTTTCAATGCAGTTAAACATTTCTTGCTGTCACCACCTACACTAATGCCACCTAAGCTAGACCGCCCGTTGATTTTATACTCACGAGCTACCAATGTCTCGTTAGCTTGCATGTTGGCCCAAGAAGACGATGACAAAAGAGAACGCGATTTATTTCATTAGCCGAACACTGCTCGACTATGAAACATGCTATACACAAGAAGAACGAGAATGTCTCGCCATAGTCTTTGCAACCAAATGCCTAAGACATTATATGTTAAACCAAGAAACAAGGGTCATGGTAAAAATGGACCATTTACGAACTTTCCTCACATAAGGGTCCTTGTCTAAAAAGGCTGGACGTTTTATAACCTTAATGGGAGAATTCGAATTAACATTTGTAAATCAGAAGTCAGTTAAGGGACAAATAATTATGGATTGGTTAGCCGATAACCCATTAGATGGGGGCGATCTAGTAGATTTGGATTTTCCAGATGAGTGCGTATACTACATCGAAACCCGACCTGCCATCTCTGAGTGCCCTTGGTACGCTGATATCATTAACTATATCATGGACCATACATATCCAGAAGGAGCTACACCACAACAAAGAAGGCGGTTACACATTATCGTAGCTAAGTACGTCATTATAGAGCAAGTTCTCTATCGAAAGGCGTTCGATGGAATGCTCCTAAGATGTGTCGACACAGAAGAGTCCAAGAAGATTCTCCATGAATCTCATAGCGGAATATGCAGAGGCCATTTCGGTGGCCACGCCACTACTTGAAAAATACATCGAATGGGCTATTTCTGGCCCACTCTAGAACATGACGCAATAGAGTTTGTACGCAGGTGTCGTAAGTGTCAAGAATTCTCCCATGAGATTCACATGCCGGCACAAGTTCTACAACCAATCGCTACTCCGTGGCCCTTTTCTACATGGGGCCTGGACTTAATAGGGAAATTCTCTCCCTCATCCACAGACGGCCATAATTTTATAATCACGGCCACTGAATATTTCACCAAATGGGTAGAGGTCATGCCTCTTACCACTGTACCTGGTTCTGTAATCACCAAGTTCATTTTGAACCAAATCATTTGCAGGTACGGTATCCCGCAAATCATTATCTCTGATAATGGAACTTCTTTTAAGAATGAAGAGGTTCGTGAGCTATGCAATAAATTTAAAATAAGCCATCATACGGCTTCCTTGTATTATCCCCAAGCCAACGGGTAGGCTGAAGCAACAAACAAAACACTGAAAGCCATTCTCCTTAAAATGGTAAAAGAAAACAAATGAGATTGGCATTTGAAGTTATATCCGGCCTTATGGGCCCAACGAACCTCAATAAGAACACCAACGGAGTAACTCCTTTCTTGCCGGTATTTGGGGCGTAGCGGTTTCCCAATTGAGGTTGAAATACCCGATCTCCGCATTTCACTACAAGGGATTCTGGATGAAGACACTTAGAGAGAAGCACGTCTTTCCCAACTAGAAAGCCTAGATGAAACTAGGTTAGACGCCGAACAACGACATAGAGTCTATGCTGACCGGATGTGCCGGCAGTACAACAAGAGGGTCTATGAACGTGACATATACGAAGGTGATCTAGTCCTAAGGCTGGATAGCCGGATCGATAAAAAGACCGGCGAAGGAAGGAAATTCCGGCCCAAATGGTTGGGCCCATACCGAGTCATGAAGGACTATGGAAATGGTGCATACCTCTTATGTATGCTAGAAGGTGAGGAGTTTGGTGAAACAGTCAATTCCCTGCACCTCAAACGTTTCTACGCATAAGCAGCTAACGCTACCTATATAACTATCTACATTGCATTTTCATATAGATTAGGATCATTTTGTCCATTCATTTCTTACACAAATTGTGATCAAGGAATCTATTCTCAAAGCAATTCATTACAAACTCATGATGTTGTTGGCATAAAAATTTCTAATCATATCTCTCCATTTTCACGATATCATCAAAAATCTCAAAATCTTTTATCAAACAAAATCGGACATGACAAAGTCTTAACGGCTGATCTGTTAGTGCAAAAATCACAAAGCACTCTTGGACGCACATCGCTTCTAGGTTGATGTTCAGGCATCCAGTGTGATTGCACAACATGGAAACCTCTCTCCAAGCGTGGGACTTGTAAAACCGAGAGAGGAATCTCCAGAGAAGGTTGGTTCCTACTCCTAAACTACCTGCCACAAGCTATTCCAGTGCAGGAAAGCTAATCTAATCCTAATCTAACCATGCCAAGGAGACAGAGAGAGAGAGAGAGAGAGAGAGAGAGAGAAAGGAAAAGAACAAAAGCCTACACTAAAACGGTGATACACCAGAGAAGGAGGATGTTGAACATCTATCAAAACTGCCATGGGACAAGAAGAGGTGAGCAATGGGAAGGATGGACAGATGCATCACAGGCCCAAGGATAGATTTCACACAGAAAATGTCCCAAAACTCCATGAACACAGCTCCAGATCTGCAATGAACGTTCAAACATGCACAAATACCTGCAATGAAGAGAGGCAAGAAGAAAACAAGCAAAAACGAGCAAGGATGGACAGATGCATCACAAAACACGTTTTGTTGCTCCAGAAGTTTCCACAGAACATCATTTCAATAGTAAAAGGTAGAAACGCCATTACAGAGAAAGGGAGGAGGTATGAACTCCATCTTCAACCCTAGAGAAGAAAAGAAGGGAGGGTGGAGCCGAAAGAATGAACAACTTCTATCAAATGAGCCAAATCTGGCTTTTTACATTACATGGGTCGAGCCCAGGGGAAAGAAACGTGGGAAAACGTGCAAGCCCATTCCTCATTGACTACAGATGCATTAAAACGGCATGGGATACCTTACCAACCCATACCCTGCCATCTTTGACCGATTTGGAGGAGAATGCGACCCATTAGCATTAAAACAGGTTGTTGAAACGTCGCTTCTGGCCATTACTACGCGCCAGAGACGTTTCTAAACTTTCTCTCTCTAGACTACACCAAAACTCGAGATTAGCCCCAGAATCATGTAGAGGATTTCACTAGCTTTCTATTGATGTCAAGAACGTACAAATCGAGCTCTGGCTCGAAAGCTATGGAGGTCCGAAGTTTTAGGCACGAAATGCAGACAAGACGGATTTTGAAATCTTTTCCGCGCTTTGCCAACCTGGACGACATGTGGCGAGCTCGATTGGTCACGTGATTCGCTCTCCTCTACTCACCCATGGGTTTTCTTTGAAAACTTTGACTTTTTGTGATCTTGGAACATTTTCCACCTTCCGCCCGCGCCCCCGCCACTTGGGACACGTGGCATGCATTGATTGGTCGACAGGGGCGCGGGGTCTTCCTTTACTTTTAGCTTTTTTGGCTTAGACTTGGCCAAATTTTCTAACTTCTCCCCGAGCTCCGCATTCCTTGCTTTATAGGACACGTGTCCTCTTTTGATTGCTTTCTGGCTCCTTCGCCTTTTTTCGTCCCAAATGTCCCATTTGCTTTTGGACTCTTTGTGCTCATTTCTATTCCGATTCGGTACTTTTGTCCCAATTGTCCCAATTGTTTTTGGGCTGCTTGTGCTCATTTCGGCCGATCCGGCCAGTTCGGGTACTTTTGTCCCATATGTCCCATTTGCTTTTGGGCTACTTGTGCTCATTTCGGTCGATCCGGCCGGTTCGCGTCCTTCTGGCCCGATTGTCCCAATTGCTTTATGGCTGCTTGTGCTCATTTCGGCCGATCCGGCCGGTTCGCGTCTTCCGCCCGATTGTCCCAATTGCTTTCGGCTGCTTGTGCTCATTTCGGCCGATCCGGCTGGTTTGGCCCCTTCCGCCCGATTGTCCCAATTGCTTTCGGGCTTCCTTCATTTTGGCCGATCCGGCGGTTCAAGCGTCCTTCTCGTACCTTTGGCCCAATTTAGTCATTTTTCTGCCTTAAGTCATTTCGGCCAAACCATGTCCGCCGCGTACTTTTGTCCCAAATGTCCCTTTGTTGTTTAGGCCGCCTTGTGTAGGCTTTTGGCCGATCCGCACCTTTTCGTCCCAAATGTCCCGACTGTCCCTAGGACTACGACTTAGCCATTTTTCGTGATTTTTCCTGGCCCAAGATTGTTTTTGTAGCCTTTTCACCTTTTCTTAGAGCTTGCTTGCTTTTCCTCTCAGACAGGGGACTTAGAAAAAATTTGAGGGGACTCTAGGAACATGATTTTTGGCCCTGAATCAATCAATTTTCCTGGGACTTGAGAATCTAATGCATGTTATCAACAATTACCCCAGGGGGAATTTTTGACAACAATTTAGCGACTCGGTGGGGTCATCTGCCTCGCTAGATGAATGATCGTAGCTCAAGCAATCCATTGGGCATGGAGTCATAAGCAAGTCTCGAAAACTTATCGAACTTTGAAAACTTCCTCTCGAGCCACTTGAAACCCACCGGACATGGAGTTGTTCTTACCAAAATGCCACTGGATTTAAACTGCAAAAGAGCAAAACTAGCACAACAAAAACTATGTACAAATCGAAAATCATACATGCTCCAAAATGAAACATGCAGAGTGTGCACAAGCACTTCTCCGCTGAAAGCAAACCTACCTACTCTACTCTAACTAGGAAGCAAAGGCAAGCTAAACAAACCTCCGCAATTGGTTGTGAGAAATAGCTTCCCTTTCTCAAAAGTGGCAGCCATGCAATTGATTTGGAGCTGATCATGGCATTAGGATGAGTGGAAAATCAACAAAAGCTGGTATTCCACCCAAATCATCAAGGTATCAAGTGAAAGCAAATTCAATACCTCTTTTAGTTGCTCTGCATTTGGATTGAAGAGGTATGACAATGATCCTTGGTACTTTGTAGCTCACCCTCATGCTCGAAGCAAGCATGACTGGTTGTGGACTTCTCCTTTGGCTCCAATGAAGCCATATACTGATTAGGCAAGGTCGATCCATGGGTTGAGTATGCCCATTACTCTTATTTTCAACTCTAAGGATGGAGTTCTCTTGTAGGCCCTCTTGAATGGATGGTGTGGAAGAAATGGTGAAATTCCTTTGTCCTTTCTCTTCCTCCAATGAAGAACATGAAGATTAAAATCTTCCAATCTTGATTCCAAAGAGTCTGTTATAAATGCGGGATCTGCCCAAATGAATGTTCTCCTTCATGACAGCAGACTCAAGTGTTTGGAATGTGGATGATGAAAGAGAGAATGGTGGAAACTCAACCGGCTCTTCTCCATCAAAACAGTCCTCCAAATCAGACAGGTAAACTGCCTCATTGTTGTCCTGCTGCAAATGTTCAACTTCCTCCATGGTGTCCTCTTGATCTGAAACTTGACCACCATGGTTTCTTTCCCCCTCCAACATTGAGTTTGAGAGGTCAAACTCCTCTTCAGCACTGGAACTTGAGAGAGATGAAGTAGAAAGAAGAACTGAAGGTTCTCCTGTAGCCTGCTTTGTGCTCAAAGCCCTTGGATCTGCACTTTTCTCCTCCACAGCTAGATTGTGCTCCTCTTCTTTTGGATTTGGAGCAGCTTCTCCTTCCTCTACTACTTGAAGAGAATCTTGCTCTTGATAAAACTCTTCCTCTAGCATGAAGTTTGTCAAGTCAAACTCTTCATTCTGCTGCTCTAGAGGACAAGTTGGGGCTGTAAGATCTTCTTCTTTAACAAAATCAGTCCTCACCACCATTTGTTCAACCTTAGCCTCTTCTGTAGGCTTAACCATCAAGGGGATCTTTGTCATCCCAAATCTAAGAGCCCAACTCTTCAGACTTTGAATTTCTTCATCTTTGTTTGGCCTCTCTTTTTTCTGTTGTTTTCCTTGACTGGCATTCTGATTTTCATCCTCCCAACATGGATTTGGGAATGCAATAGGAGGGATAGGTTGAAACTCAACTGATTTGACAATTTTGTGTGGTGGTGGAGGCGGTGAAACCTCTTGTTTCTTTGGAGGAGGGGGTATTTCTGTTAGCTCTTGTGGAGGGAATGACTGTTTGGAAGGGAAAAGGAAAGAAGAATCGAGGTGTGGTGGAAGACTGAGAGGTGGAGACATGGATTCAACATTTGGGACAGCAGATGGGGAGTTTAAATGAGATGGTGCTGCTTGAGTAATGGAAAGAGAAAAACCAGATGATGGTGTAGAACTTACCCATTGACAAGGTTGTTCAACAACAAGTGTGTAGGCCTCTATTTCTGCTATCCATTGTGCAAGTTGGGGCAGCATCTTTATCATGAAGTCCAGCTTCTCCTGAGGGCTGTAATGCCTTGGAAAAGGTCCCACCCATGGACAGGGTGCTCCATAACCGATTCCAAAAGCTTTCATTTGTGCTTGAGCCCTGGACTGCACCATCCCCTCCTCCATCTTTTGGATTTTCTCCAACAGACCAGCATCTTGGATCTGATGGTCTTCATTGTATGCATACTCTTGCTCTTGGAAAGCTCCATAGCCAAACTGACTTTGGCACTGCTGTTCATATGAGTATGCATGCTGATCTGGAGGATTTGTAAAACATGTTGGAGGTGGAATATACTGCTGTTGTTGATGTGAAATCCATGATGGAAATGAAGTCATGATTGCACAACTTCATGGAATGGAAAAGAATGAAAGGGATGGAAAGAAAGATGGATGAAAATGGATGGAAACGGGTCTGCAAGCTCAGAGAAATGGGTTGCTGATCAGATGGAGTCGCCAGATGTGTTTGCAAGTGCCTCCAAAGGCTGAAATCTTCACAGGAACACACCAACCTGCAAAAGATGAAGTGAAAGACCTCTAAGGTCCCACCGGGCGTGCCAAAACTGTTGATGCCGCACGGTGGCTTAAGATTTTCTGTTTGATAATGAGACACCTCTGAAAGATGAAACTCTAACTTCTGTGATGTCCCACCGGGCGTGCCAAAACTGTTAGTGCAAAATCACAGCACCCCTGGATGCACATCAGGCTTCTAGGTTGATGTTCAGGCATCCAGTGTGATTGCACAACATGGAAACCTCTCTCCAAGCGTGGGACTTGTGAAACCGAGAGAGGAATCTCCAGAGAAGGCTGGTTCCTACTCCTAAACTACTTGCCACAAGCTATTCCAAAGGTGCGAGCAAAGATAATCTAATCCTAATCTAACCATGCCAAGGAGACAGAGAGAGAGAGAGAAAGGAAAAGAACAAAAGCCTACACTAAAACGGTGATACACCGTAGAGAAGGAGGATGTTGAACATCTATCAAAACTGCCATGGGACAAGAAGAGGTGAGCAATGGGAAGGATGGATAGACGCATCACAAATGCCTAAGGATAGATTTCACACGAAAATGTCCCAAAACTCCATGAACACAACTCCAGATCTGCAATGAACGTTCAAACATGCACAAATACCTGCAATGAAGAGAGGCAAGAAGAAAACAAGCAAAAACGCGAGCAAGGATGGACAGATGCATCACAAAACACGTTTTGTTGCTCCGTTAAGTTGCATGAACATCATTTCAATAGTAAAAGGCATAAACGCCATTACAGAGAAAGGGAGGAGGTCTCGAACTCCATCTTCAACCCTAGAGAAGAAAAGAAGGGAGGGCGGAGCCGAAAGAATGAACTTCTATCAAATGAGCCAAATCTGGCTTTTTACATTGCATGGGTCGAGCCCAGGGGACAGAAAACGTGGGAAAACATGCAAGCCCATTCCTCATTGACTGCAGATGCATTAAAATGGCATGGGATACCTTACCAACCCATACCCTGCCATCTTTGACCGATTTGGAGGAGAATGCGACCCATTAGCATTAAAACAGGTTGTTGAAACGTCGCTTCTGGCCATTACTACGCGCCAGAGATGTTTCTAAACTTTCTCTCTCTAGACTACACCAAAACTCGAGATTAGCCCCAGAATCATGTAGAGGATTTCACTAGCTTTCCATTGATGTCAAGAACGTACAAATCCGAGCTCTGGATCGAAAGTTATGGAGGTCTGAAGTTTTAGGGCACGAAACAGACCAAGACGGATTTTGAAATCTTTTCCCGCGCTTCGCCACCTGGACGACATGTGGCAGGCTCTGATTGGTCGCGTGATTCTCTCTCCTCTACTCACCCGCGGGTTTTCTTTGAAAACTTTGACTTTTTGTGATCTTGGAACATTTTCCACCTTCCGCCCGCGCCCCCGCCACTTGGGACATGTGGCATGCATTGATTGGTCGACAGGGCGCGGGTCTTCCTTTACTTTTAGCTTTTTTTTTTGGCTTAGACTTGGCCAAATTTTCTAACTTCTCCCGAGCTCCGCATTCCTTGCTTTATAGGACACGTGTCCTCTTTTGATTGGCTTTCGGATCCTTCGCGCCTTTTCGTCCCAAATGTCCCATTTGCTTTTGGACTCTTTGTGCTCATTTCGGCCGATTCGGGTACTTTTGTCCCAATTGTCCCAATTGCTTTCGGACTACTTGTGCTCATTTCGCCGATCCGGCCGGTTCGAATACTTTTGTCCCATATGTCCCATTTGCTTTTGGGCTCTTGTGCTCATTTCGGCCGATCCGGCCGGTTCAAGGCCTCTTCCGCCCGATTGTCCCAATTGCTTTCGGGCTGCTTGTGCTCATTTCGGCCGATCCGGCCGGTTCAAGCCCCTTCTCGCCCGATTGTCCCAATTGCTTTCGGCCGCTTGTGCTCATTTCGGCCGATCCGGCCGGTTGTTCGCTCCTTCGCCCGATTGTCCCAATTGCTTCGGGCTTCCTATGCTCATTTTGGCCGATCCGGCCTGGTTCGCGCCTTCTCGTACCTTTGGCCCAATTGTTTGGGCTGCCTTAAGTCATTTCGGCCGAACCATGTCCGCCGCGCGTACTTTTGTCCCAAATGTCCCTTTTTTGTTTAGGCCACTGTAGGCTTTTTGGCCGATCCGCGCCTTTTCGTCCCAAATGTCCCGACTGTCCCTAGGACTAGGACTTAGCCATTTTTCGTGATTTTTCCTGGCCCAAGATTGTTTTTGCAGCCTTTTCACCTTTTCTCAGAGCTTGCTCTTTTCCTCTCAGACAGGGGACTTAGAAAAAATTTGAGGGGACTCTAGCAACATGATTTTTGGCCCTGAATCAATCAATTTTCCTGGGACTTGAGAATCTGATGCATGTTATCAACAATTACCCTGGGGAATTTTTGACAACATTTGGCGACTCAGTGGGGTCATCTACCCGCTAGATGAATGATCGAGAGTCAAGCAATCCATTGGGAATGGAGTCATAAGCAAGTCTCGAAAACTTATCTGAACTTTGAAAACTTCCCTCTGAGCCACTTGAAACCCACCGGACATGGAGTTGTTCTTACCAAAATGCCACTGGAACGAACTGTGCAAGAGCAAAACCAGCACAACAAAAACTATGTACAAAACTGAAAATCATACATGCTCCAAAATGAAACATGCAGAGTGTGCACAAGCACTTCTTCTGCTGAAAGCAAACCTACCTACTCTACTCTAACTAGGAAGCAAAGGCAAGCTAAACAAACCCTGCAATTGGTTGTGAGAAATAGCTTCCCTTTCTCAAAAGTGGCAGCCATGCAATTGATTTGGAGCTGATCATGGTCATGTTAGGATGAATGGAAAATCAACAAAAGCTGGTATTCCACCCAAATCATCAAGGTATCAGCTGAAAGCAAATTCAATACCTCTTTTAGTTGCTCTGCATTTGGATTGAAGAGGTATGACAGCTGATCCTTGGTACTTTGTAGCTCACCCTCATGCTCAGAAGCAAGCATGACTGGTTGTGACTTCTCCTTTGGCTCCAATGAAGCCAAATACCTGATTAGGCAAGGTCTGATCCGTTGAGTATGCCCGTTGCTCTGATTTTCAACTCCAAGAATGGAGTTCTCTTGTAGACCCTCCTGAATGGATGGTGTGGAAGAAATGGTGAAGTTCCTTTGTCCTTTCTCTTCCTCCAATGAAGAACATGAAAGATTAAAATCTTCCAATCTTGATTCCGAAGAGTGTTATAAGATGCAGGCTGCTGCAAATGAATGTTCTCCTTCATGACAACAGACTCTTGTGTTTGGAATGTGGATGATGAAAGAGAGAATGGTGGAAACTCAACCGGCTCTTCTCCATCAAAACAGTCCTCCAAATCTGACAGGTAAACTGCCTCATTGCTGTCCTGCTGCAAATGTTCAACTTCCTCCATGGTGTCTTCTTGATCTCGAAACTTGACCACCATGGTTTCTTTCCTCCAACATTGAGTTTGAGAGGTCAAACTCCTCTTCAAAGACTGGAACTTGAGAGAGATGAAGTAGAAAGAAGAACCGAAGGTTCTCCCGTAGCCTCGCTTTGTGCTCAAAGCCCTTGGATCTGCACTTTTCTCCTCCACAGCTAGATTGTGCTCCTCTTCTTTTGGATTTGGAGCAGCTTCTCCTTCCTCTACTACTTGAAGAGAATCTTGCTCTTGATAAAACTCTTCCTCTAGCATGAAGTTTGTCAAGTCAAACTCTTCATTCTGCTGCTCTAGAGGACAAGTTGGGGCTGCAAGATCTTCTTCTTCAACAAAATCAGTCCTCACCACCATTTGTTCAACCTTAGCCTCTTCTGTAGGCTTAACCATCAAGGGGATCTTTGTCATCCCAAATCTAAGAGCCCAACTCTTCAGACTTTGAATTTCTTCATCTTTGTTTGGCCTCTCTTTTTGTTGTTGTTTTCCTTGACTGGCATTCTGATTTTCATCCTCCCAACATGGATTTGGGAATGTCATAGGAGGGATAGGTTGAAACTCAACCGATTTGACAATTTTGTGTGGTGGTGGAGGCGGTGAAACCTCTTGTTTCTTTGGAGGAGGGGTATTTCATTAGCTCTTGTGGAGGGGATGACTGTTTGGAAGGGAAAAGGAAAGAAGAATCGAGGTGTGGTGGAAGACTGAGAGGTGGAGACATGGATTCAACACTTGGGACAGCAGATGGGGAGTTTAAATGAGATGGTGCTGCTTGAGTAATGGAAAGAGAAAAACTAGATGATGGTGTAGAACTTACCCATTGACAAGGTTGTTCAACAACAAGTGTGTAGGCCTCTATTTCTGTTGTCCATTGTGCAAGTTGGGGCAGCATCTTTATCATGAAGTCCAGCTTCTCCCGAGGGCTCAATGCCTTGAAAAGGTCCCACCCATGGACAGGGTGCTCCATAACCGATTCCAAAGCTTTCATTTGTGCTTGAGCCACTGGATCGCACCATCCCCTCCTCCATCTTTTGATTTTCTCCAACAGACCAGCATCTTGGATTTGATGGTCTTCATTGTATGCATACTCTTGCTCTTGAAAGCTCCATAGCCAAACCGACTTTGCACCGCTGTTCATATGAGTATGCATGCTGATCTCGAGGATTTGTAAAACATGTTGGAGGTGAAAATATCTGCTGTTGTTGATGTGAAATACATGATGGAAATGAAGTCATGATTGCACAACTTCATGGAATGGAAAAGAATGAAAGGGATGGAAAGAAAGATGGATGAAAATGGATGGAAATGGGTCTCGCAAGCTCGTGAGAAATGGGTTGCTGATCGATGGAGTCGCCAGATGTGTTTGCAAGTGCCTCCAAAGGCTGAAATCTTCACAGGAACACACCAACCTACAAAAGATGAAGTGAAAGACCTCTAAGGTCCCACCGGGCGTGCCAAAATCAAGTTGATGGCGCACGGTGGCTTAAGATTTTCTGTTTGATAATGAGACACCTCTGAAAGATGAAACTCTAACTTCTGTGATGTCCCACCGGGCGTGCCAAAACTGTTAGTGCAAAATCACAGCACCCCTGGATGCACATCAGGCTTCTAGGTTGATGTTCAGGCATCTAGTGTGATTGCACAACATGGAAACCTCTCTCCAAGCGTGGGACTTGTGAAACCGAGAGAGGAATCTCCAGAGAAGGCTGGTTCCTGCTCCTAAACTACCTGCCACAAGCTATTCCAGTGCAGGCAAGCTAATCTAATCCTAATCTAACCATGCCAAGGAGACAGAGAGAGAGAGAGAAAGGAAAAGAACAAAAGCCTACACTAAAACGGTGATACACCAGAGAAGGAGGATGTTGAACATCTATCAAAACTGCCATGGGACAAGAAGAGGTGAGCAATGGGAAGGATGGACAGACGCATCACAGGCCTAAGGATAGATTTCACACAGAAAATGTCCCAAAACTCCATGAACACAGCTCCAGATCTGCAATGAACGTTCAAACATGCACAAATACCTGCAATGAAGAGAGGCAAGAAGAAAACAAGCAAAAACGAGCAAGGATGGACAGATGCATCACAAAACACATTTTTGTTGCTCCGTGTTTACACGTAACATCATTTCAATAAGAAAAGGCGTAAAACGCCATTACAGAGAAAGGGAGGAGGTCCGAACTCCATCTTCAACCCTAGAGAAGAAAAGAAGGGAGGGCGGAGCCGAAAGAATGAACTTCTATCAAATGAGCCAAATCTGGCTTTTTACATTGCATGGGTCGAGCCCAGGGCACAGAAACGTGGGAAAACGTGCAAGCCCATTCCTCATTGACTGCAGATGCATTAAAACGGCATGGGATACCTTACCAACCCATACCCTGCCATCTTTGACCGATTTGGAGGAGAATGCGACCCATTAGCATTAAAACAAATGTCATTTCGGTTGTTGAACGCGTTCGCCATTACTACGCGCCGTGAGATGTTTCTAAACTTTCTCTCTCTAGACTACACCAAAACTCGAGATTAGCCCCAGAATCATGTAGAGGATTTCACTAGCTTTCCATTGATGTCAAGAACGCATAAATCCGAGCTCGGATCGAAAGTTATGGAGGTCTCAAGTTTTAGGGCACGAAATGTACCAAGACGGATTTTGAAATCTTTTCCCGCTTCGCCACTGACGACATGTGGCGAGCTCGATTGGTCGCATGATTCTCTCTCCTCTACTCACCCGCAAGTTTTCTTTGAAAACTTTGACTTTTGTGATCTTGGAACATTTTCCACCTTCCGCCCGCGCCCCCGCCACTTGGGACATGTGGCATGCATTGATTGGTCGACAGGGGCGCGGGGTCTTCCTTTACTTTTAGCTTTTTTGGCTTTGACTTGGCCAAATTTTCTAACTTCTCCCCGAGCTCCGCATTCCTTGCTTTATAGGACACGTGTCCTCTTTTGATTGGCTTTCGGCTCCTTCGCGCCTTTTCGTCCCAAATGTCCCATTTGCTTTTGGACTCTTTGTGCTCATTTCGGCCGATTCGGCCGGTTCGGGTACTTTTGTCCCAATTGTCCCAATTGCTTTCGGGCTGCTTGTGCTCATTTCGGCCGATCCGGCCGGTTCGGGTACTTTTGTCCCATATGTCCCATTTGCTTTTGGGCTGCTTGTGATCATTTCGGCCGATCCGGCCGGTTCAAGTCCTTCTGGCCCGATTGTCCCAATTGCTTTCGGGCTGCTTGTGCTCATTTCGGCCGATCCGGCCGGTTCGCGTCCTTCTGGCCCGATTGTCCCAATTGCTTTCGGGCTGCTTGTGCTCATTTCGGCCGATCCGGCCGGTTCGCGTCCTTCTCGTACCTTTGGCCCAATTGTTCCGGGCTGCCTTAAGTCATTTCGGCCGAACCGCGTCCGCCGCGTACTTTTGTCCCAAATGTCCCTTTGTTGTTTAGGCCGCCTGTAGGCTTTTCGGCCGATCCACGCCTTTTCATCCCAAATGTCCCGACTGTCCCTAGGACTAGGACTTAGCCATTTTTCATGATTTTTCCTGGCCCAAGATTGTTTTTGCAGCCTTTTCACCTTTTCTCAGAGCTTGCTCTTTTCCTCTCAGACAGGGGACTTAGAAAAAATTTGAGGGGACTCTAAAGAACATGATTTTTGGCCTGAATCAATCAATTTTCTTGGGACTTGAGAATCGATGCATGTTATCAACAATTACCCCTGGGGGAATTTTTGACAACAAGAACCATACCAAGAGCTGCAAGTTTATGCTCGCTTTGATTTCTTCTTAGGATAGGTGTCTTGCTTATGGTCTCTTCTAGAAGCTTCATGGTGTCACATCTATCCCATATATATGTCACTTTGGGAATAAGCACATACCGACATTTTACTCAAATGAACAAATCAAATGTTGATCAAATAGAAAATTTTAATTTTACACATTTCCTTGCCCCACCAACCTTCGGTGATGAGCTTGTGTCTCTTACTAGTGATGTAGGGTTGGAAAAGGATGGAAATGCCCTTACTCACTTATACTTTTCCCACGGTGATAAGCCCACGCTTCCTACTAGTAGCGTGGGGCAAAGTGTAGGGGGTCCTCTTGACAAATAAATACAAATGGTCATACACAAACAATTCAAAATTTCAAACTTTGAGTCAAAAACAAATCAAACAGATGTTCAAAATCCGAAAGAGTTAAAAATCCTAAAAATCCAGATTTTCTCTACCATGTGGGCATCTACGAGTCTAAGTCCTGGATAAACCGCAGGCAAGTTACATCCAAAACTATGAAGTCACTCAAGTGGAGTCGGCTTGTAGCTTCCAATTTGGTTCTCGCTAAAGCTTTTCATCTTTTCATCACTTTGTCATTTCACCACATTTCATAACTTGCGCCCTTCGCTCTTGGTGATGAGCCCTCGCATCTTACTAGTTGCGTGGAGTTAGGAGTGGGGAAAGTTAATCTATTCATCATATTAGTTATCTTCATCACTTTGCCAAAACAAACATGAGGTATCCAAATTGCTCATAGAAGCTAAGATTCAAAATCACAAAGATATCTATATTGTCATGTATCAAAGATCACGGAACACAAAAAGATAAGTAAACATTTACATCACCTGCTCATCATACATTCTAGAAAGCATATAAACATACATCGTAGTATACACAAATAAGTTGGAAATAAAAAGGGAAAACATGAGTGACAAGCTTTTGATTCAAAAATAAATGCATATATATAAATAATCAATGTTTATATACAATGCCATCATGCACTAGGCATGGTCAAAACGCTCAAAGAACCCATGATATACAAAAGAATCTATAAGACAGATACACAAGGGCCAAGTGGCCTCTCAACCCCTACGCGACCCCTCTGAAGGTGCGCGCCCTCACCTAGGACTCCGGCTACGCCGACGCTCTGAATGTATGGAGGGCTCAGGGTCTCGAGGAGCAGCCGCGGTCTCACCACAAGAATGGCTCCTCATAAGACGCTCAGCCGTCCCGTAGCTCCGCCAACTCGTACGGAGAGTCGACACCATCATGGCCACGTGCCAAACGGGGTGAAGACGCGTCGGTATGCTCGCCGTCTGAGGGCTCCCCGACATCTACGGATAGCTCCGCACGGGTCTTATCCATGGGGATCATCGGGAATCGAGACATACCTGCGCGATCGATCTCGCTACTCGTCAACAGCCTCTGCAAAAAAGATAAAAACAAATTAGAAACTAGGCAAGAGGCTAAAAGATACAAGATAAAAACACAAGGAAAGATAGAAAATCCTAAATTAAATGAACATTGAAAGGAAGAAAGGATAACTTACTCGGATCACCGGGCCTTCAAGATGGGTCGATAGGGCCAAGCCACCCACCGCGGATGCCGCTACCGACCGAGGGGCTGATCCCCGTAGTAGGAGCAACATGACGCCCGCAATGGACTCATCCTCTCCACCGTGGCTCGGGAGAGTGGCTCCTCCAAACTAAGGTCACCCTCTCTGCTCTCCTCGGCCCTCTCGTGCTCGCATAATATCCCGAGTGTCATGCCACTCAGATCGCTATTATCGCTGCTCCTCCGACCCTCCTCTATAGGCTCCTCAAAATCGAGTCAATGTCTATAGGGTCATCATTGCTTTATGAGCAGGACCGCACAAAGCAATCGAAGCAAAGGTTCCCAAGGCGCACCGGCTCTCCCTCCGCCTCGAACTATCCTCCTAGCCGCAATGGGAATGCCGGGAGTGACCACTTCCAGCCCTCGGCCTCTAGTCCCCCTCGGCCTCACGAACCGATCTATAGACTGGCGCCACTGGGGAAGCATGCCCGTATATGGAAGGCCAAACTGCTGAGGAACTCTGCCAAAGGATGCACCTCCACTCGTCCCACTCGGTCGATGAGCTGCCCTGTGGTGGAGCAAGAGATCAATGTAAGAGTCTCCTCTCCCCATATACCAGCCATAAGCTGGTATGGTGTCGCCTCCATATCTGCTGTAGTAAGGGAGGCAACTGGCTGGTGAGGTGCTCTAAGCACCGACATATCCGACCATCTGGCTGCCCTCACAGCCCCAGGATCTGCCACCTCCACGCCTCTGCCATAAGGGATAAAATGCTCATACACCCAACTCATGACTAGAGTTGGGTGGCTCAATGACTGTCCCTGTAAATGGACCACCCTATATAGATCATGGTAGGTGGTCCCCAGAATGTCTGCACCCCAGGCATATATCCGGCCATGCCCCTCTATCTGTGCAATGATAGGGGCCCAAGGAAGATAACAAAGTGTCCCCTCCCTTGTCCCCGATCAATCTCGAGGCAAGGATCCCCATGATGGCCTGTCGAAATATGGGGATAGGCAAAGAAGGGATGGATCGAACTCTCACTCCCTTCTTCGACCCCGTGGAGATAGCTGCATCTCCCATGTAACCTGCCCACTGTGCAATCTGTGCCCGTGAGCCTGCCATCTCTAATGTGAGTCTCCTCCCGATGATCGGGACCCCCAAAATATGGTAGACATCCTCCAACGTGATAGTCCACTCACCGCGGACCCCTGGCAGTCGGAAAGTGTTCCGATCTGCATCCCAATATGAAAATAAGTCACAAAGGATGTGACTAGATGGTGTGACATGTGGGACGCGTGATATGCGCAGTATACCGGCCCTCTGTAGTGTGTCCTCCTCGTCTGGTGAGAGGGCATCCAGTACCCCTGACAGCCAATCACACTCTCTCTCTCTGGCTCCATCTGATGTATTCCTCCCTCGCCTGCATACACCCAAAAACACACAAAACAGAGCAAGTTAATATCTAGAACAATACCAAGAGAGTCATAAAAATGCGTAGAAGTGCAAAAATGTACAAACATAATCTCAAAAATAAGTTCTTTTGCATTCTATGGTAGGACCACCGCCCGAGCAGAAGGCGGTTTTAGAATCGCTTACCGCCTTAAAGGCGGCGGTCGTGTAAACGCCGCCAGGCTGGGCGGCGGTCGTGGTCCGAAAAGCCACGCGGGATTTTAACCTTAAAAAGCCTAAAACAAGAAAACAAAGACCATTTAACCTAAAAATGGAGCCTACCCAGTAGACGTGCCCCCTAGGTGGACCTTTTGAACCTAACATTTTCAAAAATAACCCCCCCATTACGACAAATTTAACATTTCAAATTTAAAGGGGGAAAAACACAAAATTGAAGAAAACCAACCTGTGATCTAGCGGGCGGTGTTCCGTGCATGGAGGCATGATCACGATCTCGCTGCGGAGAATTTTGACTATACTCACACAAGAAACCGTCGCCGTGGGTCCCAGAGCTCAAAAACAATCAAATCAACTCACACAAATGAATAGGAAAATGGGCCCACTTTCATATATATATCACTCTGTTTCATTTTAAAATGACTTTTCACAGGTTTGGAGCGCTGATGGAGGTAAGTTCCTATCCCCGCATGAATGGTACGTTCTCATTCCCTATTATTTTAGCGTTTATTTTCCAAATTATTGTATCTATCTGCACTTGAGTTCTACTTTCGTCTTGCAGATAGCGGGAATTTTGGATGGCGTAATTTCAACACACGGACGTGTAAGGTATAACTTCTAACTTCCCATTTCGGGACTGCCATACTCGGACCCACCATTTTATGCCTCTTCATGGCTAAAACGCTTCTCCGAGGGGGCAATATGTACGTACCCAAAATTGTAAGGTACTGTACTACGGAACAACGTAATAAGTGCCCCAATGATGATACAGGTCTCTTCGCAAGGTGTTCGGGATCCAGAAAAGCTCTCCGAATATGCGTTAACATCCCGCATACCCCGCTTAGCCCCCGCGTGCTTTTTTTTCCCCTTTTTCCCTCTTTTCTTGCCCCTTTTCTCTTTAGTAACGAAACCGCCGCCCTGACTGGGCGGCGGTCCTGTAACCGCCGCCCTGAACAGGGCGGCGGTCCTGTAACCGCCGCCCTGAGCAGGGCGGCGGTCCTTTACGCATTTTCCAGAACGTTCTTTTGATGTAACTCACGTAAAAATCAACATTTCACCAGCTTTTCTTGCCGACTTAAGCTTGCATTTATGTTTTTGGTCCCCTAGAATAGTGTTTTTCCTTTGTTTATTGTTTAGGAGTTCAGTTTGGTTTTGATCTTTGGGTGATTGAATTCCTATAAATGCATGGCTTGTGCTCAAGCAAATGGCCTCTCGTTTTTGCTCCAAAGTTTGCTTTTGAATTTCTTGTTGCAACAGCTTAGTTTTCCTTTTGCTTAGAATGTTTAGTTTCTTTCAATACATGCTTAGTTAGCATTGTCCAGCGTTGGTAAGCCATATATCTAGCTTGTGCAAACAGTGTTGCTGTTTTATCTAATCCATTGGAGTCAAATAGCTTAGGAAGCCATTAAAGTTGTAGGTTTTTCTCCTCAAACAGGATAGTTTCAAGTTCTGGATGCACTATGTTGTATGATTCGCAATAGATCCCGCTAGGAATTACATAAGCCAAGCTCTGTACTCTTGCGCTATCCCTCTCCTATCCGCGTTTTATTCTGCATCCGCGCATTCGAAGGTTGTCTTTGGTTCCAACACCTATTCCTATTGATGCAAGCATTACACGCTTTTCTGGATCTACGTGAGCACAAATAACGAAGAGATCATACTGAGGGGACAAGATCACACACACCATCGGATTCGCCACATTACATGGAATCCAGTTCTAACTTTCAAAGTTCTAGTTAAAATAATATCAAATAAAGTAGTTAATCGCTTTATTTCAAGAAATTCTATTCTCGATATTACGAGGGAAGTAGGGGGATTGATAGTTTATGAGAAACTATGATTCACTCCTTTCTTCTGAGGTAGGATCGAGAATCTTGCAAATAGATTAGTTATTTCATTATTTAGAATAGATATACAAATTGCACAGACAAATAGCTACACTCGGCTATTTTTGTTTGTTTTAAATTATTAGTTTAGTTGTCAATTCTAAATATTTTAAATAGCTACTTTCTTAAATTCATATAAATCATCAGAAAATACAAAAAGAAGTCATATATGCTATAAATGCGTTTCATATACTTAGAGTTCACTTTATTGCAGTTTATCTATATTATTGTTTTCGTATGACTATTACGGGACCTAGGGAGCCCAGAGAATACATTTTCGAGCCAATCGTGCCTCAACCCAATCTCGCAACAGAAGTAACTAATATTGACCAAAATCTTAGAATCCAGGCCTTCCAAACAATAGGACTTCCAACAGGTCAGATCTCAGTTAAGAGGATTAAACATAGAAGATGACCAGGCACATACATTTTGGTCAAGTCAGCCAAACTACAGATTACCCTAGAAAAACATCCACATGACTGTAGAAGGGTTTGAAAGAGAAAAAAAAATTCAAGTGTGATCCTTTATTTCCACAAAACGATGCAGGAGACACCCTCATAGATATAGATACCACTTAAGAATCCAGGTTGCGAGAACACCTGTGAGGTATTCGGAGAGGATTGCACAACTGTTGATTCTAAACATAGAAGCTGAGAAAGCATATGATTATTGGATACTAGGGATCAGGACTTGATTCTACGCATGACCATAGCTGGTCCACAACAACCAAAACCTACGGTATTGACCCACAAATCCCACACCCAACGAATCTATAAGAGAATTAGATATAGACACTGGCCTACGCACACTAGTATTTCAGTCCACTCCACTTCCAACTATTATCATTGAACAACTATCCTTGCTGGACATAACATCTAACAAAGCTAGAGAATTCTAGACTAGGCCAGAGAACCGTCCATAGAGTTGACTATATTTACCATTCACCATATGACCCTATCCGGAGAAAGACACGAAACTATACCGGGTCATTTTCCACGTATTCCACAACCCATAGATTGAATCACGCCAGAGCTCGATATTGATTGGAGCCTTCGAGCAGGTCATCCTCGCCGACCGATCTATTACACTAGTCCAGTTAGAAGGGCCTTCTTTTCCTTAGATTCGTAGATTCCATTAGTGCGTGTCGAAGATATTAGATCGCTAACTAGTTTTTCTGCATTCTACGCATATTCCATCCCCACCAAATGTCTCGGCACGACCTTGGGAGGTCGGGTACGCGGAAGAGTTACTTGTAGATTCCCATGCTCGCTTGTCGCTTCCAAAGATACTGACCACCAACGATATGAATACATGTCCGCACACTTTAGATGTGTAACTTACCTAGCCCAAAACATGGATGGGTGTATATGGACAAAAATGTCATAGAAACAATCGATTGGCAACACAAAGGTAGTCACCCTTATTTTGATCAACAAAGTGTCAAAAGTATGTGAAGGAAGTAGATCGAAAATGGGGATGAAAAATCAGGCTTCACTTTGCTAGAATTTCACCTAGCCTTAAGGTAAGTGAAAACTAAGTGAAAGTAATGCATCACAAATTTCGTGATGAAAATATGGCTCACAACTCAACAATTTTTTAGAATGGTCAAAGTGGGCTCCTGGCAAAAGAATATCTTCCTAGGTAGTTCTCTTGCCCTAGGTGATACAAAGTTGTCTTAAGCAAGAAAGATTTACCCAAACATTCGACTATCTTGGGAGTATCTCAAATTTACTTTATCCCCTTTAAGAATAGTAGGCAACTAGTGCATCTACGTGTACTATCACCGGGGTTTCCATACGGACAACCGGTAATGCTATCTAACAAGGAATCACTAGTCAAGTAAAGTGTGGAGCACTTCCCGTTTCGTCCACAAGGTTCCCTCTTGCATGGAATGCTTTGGGGTTCCTAGAACCCCCATTGTTGTAGCTTAAGGCGTTATGCCAAAGGGGTTATGTTCCTTTTGAGCGATAGGGATGTACCCTTTTCCGAAACCTATAATACAATGCTTTGAATATGTTGTTCTTTTTATCTTGTTTAATTAGGTGTGGTTTTCTTGAACACCTTTTGGCAACATGTATGAAAACCGTATTAGTATTTTTTTTTACTTCGCTTTCGATTCCACCTTTATTTGACAAGCGTGCATTATGGTCCTGCACAAAGAGTTTGGTAGTTTTCCATAAAAGAGTAAACATCATTTCTGATTTTGAAGATCGTCCAAGGACACAAGAGAAGAGCATATGTGACGCGTTTCCAAAATCCAAGAAGATATCAAATGGAAAAAGACTTTAATTCAAACACACCAAGTTAATCCATTCCAATTCGTATTCCTAACAATTTTAAAGCATCGTAATAACCTAAGAATCATTTATGATTCCCAACATCACCCCCAAGGGATGTGAGGGAAGAGCATATGTGATCTTATTCTTATAAGAAAGCATACATAGTTTATATAATCAAGTAAAATCACGTAAAAACATCTTGCAAAAATGCGTATTTAATTAGATAAAATGTACAATAAAGTTAGCACCTTAACACCTTAATCTTAAGAAAACATAAAGACACATGTACCCCTATTTTGGCATCTGCGCTCGGGTTAGGGTGGATGCACCAATCTATTTTTTTGACTTACAAAGGTGCACACTGCGTGCACTGAAAGGCGTGTGCACCCGAGAACAATGTGTGTGACACCAAAGATTAAAACAACAACATAAAGATTGATAGAGCGCCTCTGCTACCAGAAACGTGCCTACACTACAAAAAAATCATGTGCACCACTGAAGATTAAACAATATCAAACTCTAACAGAGTGCTCGCGCCACGAGACACGTGTCTCGTTACTTAAAGGGATACCTACGCCTAGGTTAGTGTGTATGCACTAGTCCGATACATTTTTCATTACAAAGAAGGTACAATATGAAATGGCATCTCGTGTTCTGGATTAATGCGCTTGTGCTCTAGTTAGGTATGTGCGTCGGGGTAGTGTATGTGCACCAGTGGTCGACAAATAGAAATTCAAGCTTCGATAGTGTGCCTGTGCCACTCGAGAGGTGCCTGCTATGATAAGTCTATCTATGCCCCTATTAGTGTTCTTGCGCCACTCTTACAACCAAAGTCCGCCGATAAACACAAAAATCTCACAATACTTCAAATTTTAACAAGTTTTTCTAAAATTAGAAATAACCCATTAAAATTATATCTATAAGTGAGAACTACACATATAATGTTAGCAAAAATCCAAGAAATTGAACATTAATTATTATATGTGCATATTAGAGGGTTAGCCAAAGAAACAAAAGAATTCAAGCTAAAAATGCTAAGGGACAAAGGATCCATCCAACTGAGCTTGCCAACTGTGTAGAAGTATTTGTTAGCATGGTTAAAAAAGTTAGAACCAACAATTAGTAGTCATATAACCAAACTAAATCAAATTCAATGCACCATCATGCGTAGAGATTAAGAAAAACTAACCTACTAACATCCTTACATTAGAACATGAACAAATATTCAAACTAACATGTTAATCCATTAATTTCTATCTCTTTTAATTGCTAAAAACAACGAACCTACTTAGATCCTTAGCAATAAACAATGTTTGATTATATGTTTCAATCTCAAGGTTTTAAAGAATGGAGTCTTGTCAAATCATGGCTACAAAACCATTTGACATATCTCCATATGACTTCAAAACTTGGATGAATACAATGCAAAAAAGGAGGCTTAGATCTTCAATGGTGAGTTCTTCAAGAGTGAAAAAAAAGCTTATAGTCTTTTCTTGCTATGTGCTTTTCTTTTTATCTTCTTAAAGAATTTAGGTGTAAGTGTAAAGGTAGGAGGAGGGCTCTTTATATAGCCAAATGGATAAAGGAATAACTACATCCCTTTATATGTGGAATAATAGATATGTTGAGTTAGTCAGTGGATAATGGGGATTTAGATAGGGTTGAGTTAAATTTAGGAGGATTTATCTTGTCCTTTAGTGACCCATGTGGATAAATGACACTCATTAATTAATCAAGATGATTTAATTAATAGATGTGCAAGCTTATAGAAGCTTTTAGAGGAATATTAGCATGATTTAGACTATAGAAGAGGTTTAAATCAATTATATATTGATTTATTGGTTAAATGAAAGGGGAGGCTAATTAATTAATAATAATTAATTAGTCTAGACATAAGGGGGATTAATTAATGGAAGGTCATTAATTAGGTATTTGTTAGATAGACATCTTAATTAATTAGCATAGTGTAATTACTCAATGATGATAGGAGAGAAGATGGGATCTTTTGACGATATGTCGCCAATTTGGGGAAAGGAGATAATTAGCGCAATTTAAGTATTTAAATTGCTCGGGCTTAATTATGGGTGTCTACGTAGGGAGGCATAATATATTTTGGGGTTGATTGCGTTTTAGAGGTTTTTAGGTGGGCATCCAAATCATCGGGAGGCAAAAGGGTATCCCCATATTCCTTTCTCTACTTGGATTTTTTAGAGCCATTGTGTTTGGGAAGTTGTTGAGTTTAAAAATGAGTGTTTTGTGGTTTTTTTCGTATGAATGTTTCTTGGTTGTAAATGTGGAAGCCTTGTATGTTTTTTCCATGGTTGTAACAAATTCCTTATTGTCTCATTATTGGGGATCTTGGTCCGTTGAGGAAGTAGGATTCACTTCCTCATTAGAGTAACAATTGGTAGAGAGTGTTTCCTACTCCCCCATTTTTGGTTGTGTGTTGATCTTGGAAGAAGGTGGAGTTTAGATGATGAAGGCTTCTTGTGCATTTGGAGAAAATAATAATAGACTCTCTTGTAAATATTTACCATGTTGTCTCCATTTTGTATGGAGGGCTTGTATACTTGTATTTGTTTAAAGAGAAGTTTTAGTTGTTATATTATCAAAATGTAATCTTGGTTGCTATTGTAAATGAAGGCACAAGTTGAAAATCCTTCCATTACTTGTTGGAAAGTAAGAATATAGATTGTTAAATTGAATCAAGTTCATTGAAATGTGATTAAAGAGAAAAAACTTTGTTCTCATTTTAGTTGGTTCATTGTTCTTCTTTAGGTGTGTTGTTCTTATTTCAAAACTATTGGAAAATCTTGTTGAAATTTTCTTGTGGGAATGTTTGAAACTTGTATGTTGCAAAGGAAAGAAATATTAATTCCTATTGTATTATTTGAAAGGCATATGATGGCAAGATAAACTATATTTGTTCTTTTTCTTGTATTGTTTGAAGAGAGTCAAACTTTATGTGTAGATGGAAAGAACTTAAATTTTATTTGTCATTTACTTGGTCAATAAAATAGATTGATTCCTAAATCTAGTGGAGTAAAGAAATTGTTTGTTTACCACTTAGACCATAGCCTTATTGGAGTATGTAAATTCATTATTAAGTTATTATAAATTTACTTATAAACCCAATGTTAATTAATGTAACAACAAGTAGAACTTGATTGATATTAAATATCTTATAAAAAAATTAAATTATAAAAGGAATTCTATATATATAATTGGTAACTTTATTAACATTCTAATGTTATTACTATTATTAATAATAATAGTAATATTAATATAATCATTAATATTTAATATTACTATTATTATTAATAATAGTAATAATATTAAAATGTTAATAAAGTTAGAAATTATATATATATATATATATATATATATATAGAAATTTATATATTAAAAAACTATCAAAGAAAAAATGTATTAAATTTTAGATTACTAAACAAAAGAAAAGATTTAAAGCAAATACAATTTTGTATTGTTGAGTGTATCCCCAAAGGGCCGCGGCCTGTGCTTATATTTTAAAAATAAATTGGCGGGGGTGGGGCGCGCTAACCCACCCCAATCCCATTTACTATGGGATGGGGTGTGTTGTCGGTGCCGTCCCCAATAGTTTTTAATACATATAAACCCCAACAAGGGGTATCCGCCATTACACTTTGGACTATGATTTTTATGTGTGGCCGCAGGTTTCTGTACTTATATGTGGGACGAACCATTTTGTCAAACAAAACATACATATATATACATATATATATATATACCTGGATTTTATAATTTCAGGCTTAATAAATAATGTGAATAAAAATACTTATAAATACTCTTATACATAAATACACATGTGTGTGTACCCTATAAATTTAGAATATATACATTCTCTCATCCATTTCAATAAAATAAGGTAAATACCCATATGCCCATTTGGGAAATTACTAAAATAACGAGATAAACAAAATAATTAAATACATCTGCAACCTTATAAGAGCGTGTAAATAAAACTAAAAATGAAAGAAATAATGTGCATCCTTCCACGAGCTTGAGATTTCCTCTCATGGATTCCTCCTCCTCCTCAAATCAAAAACAAAAAGAGAAACAAGAAGCTTAATAAAAGAGAAAATAGATTTTCATAAGCATGTTTAGGGTTATTGGAATCCCTAGATCTAAGGGCCCCAAATGAATCCATCCAATGGATGAGATTCATCTCTACAAAAAGTAGGTGGGAAATGGGTGAGAGAAATTCAAATTTAATTTGCATGGGTAGACATTATTTTGGGGCCACTCTAGTATGTGTAGGGGGTGTGTTATTGTTTTCTACCCCGAGTGTATTTTAGAGACATTTTTACTTAATGCAACTTTCACCCCTTTGTGGGTATTATAGAATTTTATTCTACAATTAAATAGACCACAATACCCTTGAGATTAACTAACCAAATTTAATTAAGGTGAAATTAAATTGTATTAAAGTAAATTATAGGGAAGCCTAAGTCTTGATTTAGACTAACTAATTTTATTATAAGTTATTGAGAGATTTTATTATTTTATTTTAAAGGGGGATCTAAAGGAAAATTAATAATGTTAATTTAATGTAATTTTAGACACGAGAATGTGACGACCATAAATTTGAATCTTATATTGTGAGTGTGTTTAACAAAAAAATTATTCCATAATTTTTCTAGTTGACCTAGGTTTTCCTTGGGTTTCGTGTGGGTAATTTTGTGGGCATTACACATCGTATAACATGCAAAAGTGTATAGTATGTCAATGATTATTATGTTGGTCTCGATTGGCCTTTGTAGATAATTAAAATAATCAGGAAGAATTGTACTTGTTTGTATAAATTATCTACTGACAGATATATATATATATATATATATATATTTGTGGATGTTCATTACATTTTATAAAAAATTATAACCATGAGATGCTTAAGTTGTAAGGAAAATCGTAAACTAATTATTTAATCCGTGGGTAGGAGTATTGTAACCAATGATAGAAAAATATTGAATTGTAGAATAATAAAAGTTGTTGCAA
This sequence comes from Taxus wallichiana var. yunnanensis, assembly GCA_018340775.1. NCBI lineage: Eukaryota > Viridiplantae > Streptophyta > Pinopsida > Cupressales > Taxaceae > Taxus > Taxus wallichiana. Next base: position 118,807,601 of record CM031241.1, on the reverse strand, counting down.
GTTAATAAAAGCTTAGTCTGCTAGGAAAATTTTACATGGTTGTCACTCCGAACAGTCCACAATAATAAGTGGGTTGGGTGATGTATCTAGTTGGTTTGTCTATAGAGATACACTTCTAGTTTGATAGGGTATTATAAGTTATCAATTTGTATTAAGTTATTGAGTTTCCATTCACCCATACCACTCACCCAGATAAACTACTCGGTATTTATTCTGAGTGAATGAAGATAGAATATGACCTTTCATTTATTCACTGGTTACTCGGTTTATCATATATGCTTCTTGGCTAGTATGACTATTGCCCTACTTGTTTGGATTAATAATGTAATACATCTTTGTGTGTGTAATGATTGCTCTATAGTCTTTCCCATAACAGTTCGAACAAATGGTATTTTTGGTAACATTCCTTCAATCCCAGAGTGAGCAAGTTAGTTAGAGATGTAATGTTTCGTTGTTTGTCACTTACTGAAAGGAAATGTACATCTAGTTTTCAATGTAATAAGAACTTTAAGTTGATTGAGAATTTAGCAAAGAGATTATTATAGAAGTAGTGCTACTATTATAGGAAGATTGTTTCTTTTCTTTCAGATTGTTATAACATGTATGTATTAAAGACTTATAATAGGGGAAAGGTTTAAATGGTCATGCCAGTTCTTTAGGACTAACATTGCATAAATATTATATCAGTTTTGCAGGGGGATTCTACGAGATCGGTATGACCCAGTTGGATGTTGTATTTAATTGATGAACGTGTTAGAAATTGATTATTATTTTTATTTGTAAGTTTATTCATGGATGTAATAAGATTGTACTGCTATGTAATGAGATACTTGTAATGTAAAATGAAGGTTGATTGTTCATTACATAAGTCTTAGTTTGAGATCCATTTAAGAATGAGTAAAACCATGTTGTTTAGTATCGTTGTTAATACTCGATACATAACTTACCTTTTAAGGAATGAAGCATAATGTTATTATTTGTAATCTATTGAGTTAGAGGAGGAAGATTATTTCTTGCTTTATAAACCTATACCATTGTGATTATTAAATAGGCTAGATAGTACATTACAAAGGTATATTAACCTATTTAAGGATAAATAAAACGTTTTAATCCATCCGTAAAATGATGCTCAGGAAACCTAATCTTGAAACAAGAAAATAAGGAAGTATGTTGCCATGTTTAGAGCCTTCAATCTTATAGTTATTGTTGGAGCATAACTATATAAAAATTTATTGGATGTTTGACCTTGAAATGTGTAATCATGGAATGTTATTGCACAGAAATCAAACATGATCTTCCTTGTAATGTGATTTGACCCCTTTGTTGTGGATAAAGGACCTATTTCATATATAATCCTTATTGTGTTGTAATTCAATTATCAATTTATAAGTGAGTGAAAGAAACGCGACTCTGAATCCTTAAACAAGAAACGTGAATGTCACATCCTGTTGACTTACACTTGTTCCATTGTGTAACAAAGGTGTGATAAAATATCAAGATGCATGCCCTTAGGAGTGAATCCTAGGGATAATACCTAGTTGCCTTGTGTGTAAATAAATACCTTAATGAAGAATGAACAAATTAAACAAGTACTTGAAATAATGTCAATGATTCTTATTAAATGAGATACACCATAAGTTAAATGTTAAACAATATAGAGTCCAATTCTAGAAAAAGGAAAAGGAATGTATGATTCACATATCATGAGCCTTTCTAAAACTTAAATAAAGATTGAAACATGTTTGTAATAAATGTGGGAAGGACAATATCTAAAAGTTTGTTTTGTAGTTGAGTCATTACGTTGTGAATCATTATGTTGTGCCTTGTCAGAAAAAAAGAAAAGTGACCTTGATATTCATGTTGTTTATGTGGGTTAATGATTGTGCAACCATATCTTGTGTGGTGCGTCGTCTTGAGTGATCTCTTGTAGTGTCATGTATACTGCAATGTAAGTCAAAAAAATTATTTCGGTATTTTTATTGTTGTTTTTTGTGTGTGTAATTTTGAGTGTTACATATTTTATATTTGATTTAGTAAACAAATTTATTATTAAACCGTATTAAAGTAACCGATACATAAAAAATAAAATAGAGCAATGACACAAGAAAAATAAAATGTAAATGTGAAACCCTAAGAAAGTGATAGCGAAAGAAGACTTCGCTGATTTACGCTCGATCCGGAACTTATCTAGACTAGGAAAAGTGATTCAATCATGAGACTACCACTTGAAGGCCTGATATAATATCCAAAAGAATTCAAAGCCCAACTCTGCACCGAATACCAATATCCATGGAAAATACCCTTCGTTTGGAATATAGGCAATCCGATAATATATAAGACACAAAACCGCAACAAAATATATGTAGGAATAAGCACCGTTTATGTTTATAGAGGGGTTTCTACCGTAGTAAAGAGAGATGTCAAAGGACTCCATTTTACATTTATTTGAAGTATGAATAATGGAATAAGAGCACAAATATATATATAGAGTAGGGAAAATGTGAATGAATACTTTTGAGTGGAGCTCTTCACTCACGTGGAAAAACACCAATGAAGAATGTGGTTAAATTGCATACATCAGCGGTGATGTTCTTCACGTAATGTTAGTGTTTGAATACATGCATACAATGATTTAGATACATTCACCAAAATACTTGTAGTGAAACATTCGAAACTCCAAAAATATGATGGATACTTTGTAATGCCCCACTGGACATTGGAGCCTCTTTCTTTTTTTTTTCTACCTGCCACCTTGGCCGACTGTACTGGCTGCTGCGTTTTCTTCCTTGGACCGCGTGTGGTGGTTGGGAGGTGTCTTTCCTAGTTGCGTGGGACAGTGGGAGTCGGTGGAGTGTGGGGCGCATCTCCTTTTATTAAATTTTGGATCTCGCAAATCTTGTTGACTCCACCTGTCGTCACGTGGTTTACTCATGTGTTCTGCCCAAAACCGTGTATGCTTGTTTTGCACTCCATCAAATGTTGAAAGAGATGAATTGCTTTAGCGTGTTCTGGACAGTGGATTCGTTGATGGTGAAACGAGGGTCTGTCGCCCTGTTGTTGCGTGAGAGGGTTTGGATTCTCAAATTCGTCTTTGTGCGAGCGGTTCAATGGAGTCGCAGTTGTTTTTGCAACGAGTTTCCAGCGAGACAGGTCGTGTTTAGAATGGGGAACCGTTGGTGTTGATCCCGTGTTCGGTTGCACGTGACCGGTCGTGATCGATTGTTGCAAAATCTTGCAGTATTTGTAGTAGAAGAACAAGGTGAGTGAGATTTTGTTCACTCTTGTTTCTATTACTGATCGGAAGTTTTCCAGTGCCTAGCCATGGGTTAGATATGGTGGTTATAGATGAAGTTGCAAGCTAGTGTAACAGGCGTGTTACCTCCTTTTCCCTTGGGTGCTGCGAGGCATGTTCCTGTCGGGGATCCACAACACTGTCCTGCAACTGTGATTAGCCAGGCAGCAGGCATGTTGCAGAGTAGTAGAGGTGTTTTTGAGTGCTTCCAATAGGCAGTTGTCCAACTATGTTGCGTTCGGTTCAGTGTCGACTGCATCTTCAAGTTCGGGATTCTCCTTCAAGATATTTTTATCAAAATCGATTAAGTGACAGTGTGAGTGTTACCAGGAGACCCGATGAAATTTATTACAGAGATTCTCTGTTGAGACCTTACTTGCTTGTTCGATGTAACTCATGGGAGAGAATCCCATAGGCGTGGATCTGTTTCATATCAGAATATTCATGAAGCACATTTTGCTTTGCAATTATATGAGCATCTTCAACGAGTCACTATGTTGGCAGGCATAAAGGGTGCTGTTGGAATTATCACACCTTACAAGCTACAATTTGTTTCATGCTTGTTTGCAACGAGAGTTTGATGTTGTCCACATATATCACAAGAGGAAGGAAATATTGGTTGTTGTATCTGAGGAAACAACTACTGGTGTTCACAGGCTATACCAGATGCAAGCTATTGGATCGCTGCTCTTCCCTGCTATTAATGACAATGATTCTGTTACCAAGAGCAAGTTCGATAGCTTGTACGGATGCAGGCACTCTCTGCTAGATGGTCTGATGAGAGCCACTGATGTGATGATTGCTGGCAAGGTTGCTGTTGTCTGTGGAAATGGAGATATTTCTTCTGTTTCGCCGCCTTCACACAATTTTTACCTCCGTTGAGTTATTCCACTTTAGCTGCTCCACCGACTACGGCCTCTGTCTTCTCATAAATTGGTTTCTGTCCAGTTTGTAGGCAGCTTGTTACCCTAATGAGGTTGTGCAAACCCGATGCACACATCTTTACTGCAAGCCTTGCCTAGCTTATGTGCTGAGTACTACTAGGGCCTGCCCTTATGACGGGTATTTGGTTACTGATACAGATTCGAAGGCATTGCAAGAGGCAAATCTGGTACTGGCTGATGCTATAGGCCGTGTGACAGTTCATTGCCTGTACCCCCAAAATAGCTGCATTGAAGCAATCTAGTGTTTGGACAGCCACCTATTGCATCCTTCTAGTCGTGCCTTCAAAAGGGAATCCTGGTGTGGTATATTGCAAGAAAAGACCAGCGAAGTAGAGGATAAAGCGGAGGGCGTGTGGCTGTAGCAGTCCCTGCTGGATGCGTTAAAACAGGCAAGATAGACTAACCATAAACATAATATGCTAGTATCTAATAACCTCTTGAAATGAAACTTTTTCTTTCTAGAAATTGGTTTAAATCTGTGATTTTGTGGATTTGCATTCAGTATATGGTCAACAGTTTGTTACTTCTGGATTTGCCTCTGTTGGTTGTTCTTGTTGACGTGATCAACCCATTTATATATATAAAACAAACAAAGGTTCTCAGTGTATGCTTTGATTGATCATATGAAAAATATATATATATAATTTTAAAGTTACTTCCTTCTGCAAAAATGTCATTGTTTCTTTTGTGAACCTGGGTATGTAATCGCCCCTAGAACGTTGCAGCGTTGACTAGTATTGGTTTCCTGTTATGTTGTTGCCTAGAGGAAAACATACGCTTAAATTATTATTATTTTTTTATGATAAGCGTGATTATGCACTTTGTGTATTGTGAAAATTATTAGGGCTTTTGGAAATTAGAAGTTCTATATATATATGCTTGTTAAGAAGGAAGTTTTGGGCCGAAAATATGTCCTGGGTTGATAGAAGAGCATAAATTATTGATAGAACCCCATTTTGATTCTACTCTTTCTATGAGTAAAATTTGATAAAATTAATGACCTTTATGGTGTTAAGATATGGTATGTTGATGATTCCTTGTGTGATCGATTTAATCATGTATAGACATAATGCCTTGATGGAGTAAGGTAATATCTTTCACGGTTCGTGAAAGTTAAGGTTTTCATCAACTGCTTAAGGTAACATGAAGTTCCTTAATTTAGTCAAACTTGTTTTGTACTTCCTTCCCGATGAGTGACCTTTCATTGCAAATTTAGAATGATTGTGATGGAAGGTTGTGAATATATTTTGTTGTCAAAAAGGGAAAAGAATCTATGGAATAGTTTGTTTTTGTGTCGAATGTAATAATTGTAATTACATCGTTATAGAAGTTCGTTATTGGAGGATATCTATCTTCAATGGTATTTTATGTGTTTAATCACTGCATAGGTTACCATAAACTTAGTGATGAGATGTAAATTAAGGAGAGTTGAGAGACCTTTTTCTTGTATACATCGTTTATGATATTAGGAAGTGAGTTGATGTCGGAAAATTTCAACCAAGTCTAGATTCATGGCTATGTTCCTCTAAAACGGGAGGATTATAAATCTAAGGTATTATGAAAATTGCAAGGATGTGTTTAGAATGCTAGATTGCCTACTCAACTTGGGTATTAATGAGGCTTCTCACTATTCCAGCCCTGGTTATGTTCGGTAGGTAAGTCATTAGGCAATACCTATTCCAGGACATTCTTACCGTCCTTTCCACTCATCCTTATTAGCTATGAAGTCACTTATTACCTAAGATATAATGGTTGAGGGTTTGAATATAATATTTTCATCCTTTAAACCTTTTTGATTACATGATGGAACTTTGTTTTTACCCTCGTAGTTCATTTATAGCCTATTAGGCCTATGGCCCTACGGAACGATTCCAAAACTATATTCCTTTTGGCAGCTAAGATCGGGTCTGGTTTTATCTTTTGACTTCACCTTGAGAATGTGGATTGATGGGTTACACTTTAGATTTCAATCACATAATCTACGGGATTATATGATTGAAATCCTAATACTCTCAACTCTTGTGTCTAATCATTTAAATTTCATAGTCTTGCGTATTTGGTTGTCAAACTTTTGTAGTTTTAGAGGTATTTTCATAACTAAAACTTATGGTTTTCTTCTTAGTTGATATGTTGAAAATTATATCTTGTTTCAAAAGGTTGTTAGAGGTTAGTACTTTGATCCATTTCCTGAAATAGAATGTTTCCTTTCATGGTATTGTTAGCTAGTAGCTTATTGTTGCTATGTATAGTCTTATCTTGCTCAGTTCTCGCGAACTGACTCAGGTTATTAATTGTTGCAGATGGCTTACGTGGTTAGATGATGGAAAGACTTGTAGATTATTACATCAATCTTGGTTATGATGTTCCTTTGTACGAATGTGTATTATGTTATAAAATTTGGAAAGGGCCTTTGGACATTTTAGAAGAAGGGTCAGTGCCTAGTAAATGTATTGTAGAGTATTGTCGTTGTCTTGTTGAAACTTTGGTTTGTTTGGTTATCATGTGAAAGATGAAATTTGATTACCGCTTAATTATGGGATATTCTAGTGAACTTTAACCCTTAGTATAGTAGTGGGGCATGTCCCATGTTGTTACTCTCTTGCTCCCTAGTCATGGTTCAATAGAGATGGTATGTTCCTTTGATTTGTGCATCATGTTGGAATGAATTGATATAACCTTGTTTTGGTTCCGCAAACGAGTATTGTTAAAATTTTCTCTTGAGTTAAAATGTTGAGTTGTAAATCCTCCTAAGGCTTAGTAGCAATGAGTTGTAAGCACTATAAAGTGAGCTGGATAATCCTGATAAAAGTTAAACTAAAAATTTATATATATGAATATATTATGTAGATGTGATCTACTTGATAACCTTTGAGACCTGGAACAATCAAGAGGAAACTATCTTTTGTAACGAAATATGATAACTTATTATTTTTTTATTTATTTGAGCCAAGCTAATAAACATTATCCTTTTATGGTGAAATCTTAAATGACCTCATGGTGAAAGCAATGGTTAGATTTTAGGAGATGATAGGGTTTAATAAGTAGGAGGGAAATCGATTAATTAAACCTTAAATCTCTCTCTCTATCATTTGGAATGTTTTCCTTTGTCAAACTTAATTAAGTAAAGTCTAGATGGAACATTTAACCAATCTTGATAAACCCTTAACCTCAATAAAAAGACGGATAGTAAACCATGTGACCCTGAAGCTAAATTCTATTGTCCTGTTCTGTTAACCCATGCCTTAATTCATGGTGATATTTCTTAAGCAAGGTCAATATTTAATCCTTAAACAAGAAGGCTATTGTTATGAACCCTAAGCGGTACTTATCACTCAATCGGAGCTTATGCCTTCACCTGTGCAATAGAGTTGTGGAACATGTGTTAGTGGCTTGAATAAGATTAATCAACCTTGTAAGAAATGGAAAATGTTCTAAAATCAAATGAATAAGAAAGATTTGGACATAAAATTGATGATCCCAGTTTAGAAAGCTTGGCCTTAAGCTATTTAGTCAACCGTTGAAAAGAAAGAAGTTCTCCCTTGTGAAAAGAATTGTGTGAATCATTACATGAAATTTTATAAGAACGTAAGTTAAGAATTAAGAGACACTTTAGTAAACAAGAAAATTTAACAAGAAATTCCTCATGGGATGCCCTAGCTGTGAGTGTGTCATGTAGATTGGACTTCCATGTTGTCTTGTCAAAAGAAAAGTACATTGTCCTCGATAGGTGTGAATGTTTCCATGCTGACCTTGTGGTCTCCCCCGTAACAAGTGGTTCCTAGTGATTGGTTGTAACCTTGTGACGACATGTTGTGTCATGTTGTGTCAAAGCAAGTCAGTAAAAAAAAAAATTATCCTGTATTTCACTGTGTTGTCCTTGTGTTGGTATTTTTGGTGTGTTACATACTTTGTCATCATCATCATCAACTACTTTCTGTAATTTTTTTATACCAACTATGAAGATTCGCTATGGTAGAATATAACAAATGTATTCCTATTTAATGTTTAAAAGTCTATGTAAATTGACATTACACAATATTAAATACATAATTTTTTTAACTGGTATGAGTTCTTTCAATAACTTAATAGAAATATTCTTATCGCAGTTAAAACTATAATTATTATTATATTTATACCTATTTAAAATATTATTATAATTCTTATAAGAATTTAAAAAGATCTTTTCTTATTATTTTTACTTTTGTATAATTTTCCCTAGTTGATATTGTATGATGTTGGATTTTAAGGAACTATTAATATTTGTGTATAATTTTCACTATTGTATAGTACACAAAATGAACCCCAACATTTGAAAATATTTTTCTATGAAATTTTTATTACGTTGTTTTTTTTTGATGAAATAGTCTATATTACTTAATATAAAATATTACAGCCTATCCACAAAAAATATGGGTGGTAAAGGGCACACCCCATGATCAAACTAGCCGTGACTAGGAGACTAAAGTATCAAGCCCAAGGGGCAACAACAAACTTAACAACAATCCGAAAACCACAAAAAAACTAGGCAAACAACAAATATAGAGGTAGGGGTGGTGGTGGCCCCTTGTCCTCCAAGTTACTACTAGGAAGATCTTTGCCATTTAGAAGGGGCGGTCCACCTGAAGCAACTTCTTCATCTTTTTCTTCATTCGGCTAGGAGAAATAGAAAGAAATCATGGATCCAAGCCCAAATAGCTTAAACTTTTGGGCAGTACTAGAACATATGTGTGAGTGTCTGAATGTGCCCACAAAAAGGGTATATCCGGGGAGCTATCTCGTAATGAGCTAATCTATGCCCAAGAGGAAGGCCTTGATAAAGAAGACACCAAGCAAAATAGGCTAACTTATAACTATTGGACTTGAATAATGGTTCTCCATACAATATGAAATATAGCTTACCAGGATGACCATCTAGAATTGATGGACCATCTGGAGTTAAGCAAGGCCACCATTGGCAACCTGGGGGTGAGTAGTGCATAACCTTTGCCTGGGGAGTAATTTAAAAAATGGGTATCTGGAAACCATTTCCAATCCTTCCACCAAGGTCTGAGAGAGATGACACCAACTTTGTGAAGCATCTCTATAGGAATGGAATCAAGAACTTCCTGATAAGACTCTATCATCGAAGCAAGTCGAAACTTGGCTTTAGCTTGAGGCCAAGTGAGAAGTAATTTGGTCTCGCCACAAAATATGTCTTTGATATTACGCAAGCCACGCTGAAAAGATTAAGAGCATGAACCTAGGGCACTTGGGAAAGTGGCACATCATGAAAATTGATGAGAGGAGACCACCAAATGTTGTGGTCATTAATGGATAACCCATTTCTGAATCCATCCCCTTCCTAGATTAAAAAGGGTTTGAGCAACTCCCAAGCTTTCCATATGCTTTTGACAACAAAAGTGCCCACAATCTTAACCTAGGGCTTTGATAATGAGCAGGCTATGAAAATCTAGCCCTTGCCAAGTTTTACACCCTGTGGGGAGCCTTGACAAATACAGTTGTGAATCAACACTTTCCAAGCTTCGTTTCTAGTGCAGGCTTGAATAATCCACTTGGCTACAAGAGCAGACCCCTAGCGGCCAATGTCAGTCAGACCAAGACCTCTAGAATCCTTAGGGAGACAACAATACTCCCAGGAAACTCTGTGAAAGCCTTTTCCAAGGTCCGAGCTAGCCCAAAGGAAATCTCTGAGAAGTTTCTCCAGTTTCTTGTAAGAGGCTTTAGCCAGCACCCAACAAGAAGAATAATAAACATGTGTGGCTGCCAATATCTTGGAGCAAATCTGAAATTTTCCTACAAGTGAAAGGGGTTTAGTAATCCAGTACTCTAATTTGTGGGAAACCTTGTCAATAACATATTGCCAAAGTTCACTGGGAGAAGCATCAAAATCAAAGGGAATGCCCAGAAATTTAAAATTTTCTCCATGTTGGATATACTTCGATTCAAAATGATTCACCTGACCGAGTTTAGGGATAAATGATTTCTTGAAGACCTTTGGTATTTCTCCATTGGATACTAGAACCTGAAGCTAAGAAATACGTATCCAAACATTGCATGGCATTGTTGATATTCACTTCCCGTCCAAGAGCGTTAGGAAGGAGTCATCTATAAAATTGTAATGCCCCGTTTGGCGGTTACCCAGGTTCATGGCGTAGTGACCTTTCCCTTGTTGGGTCGTTACAACTTGAGATGGATTTCAGAGTAGTTTTTAACAGTCATCTCAAGTGCCCATATGATATTTTGAAAAAAACCCCATAAATTGTATTTAACTTTTTTGATTCTAACAGTCCGAGATGGACGGAATTTGAAAAGCATGAAAATATTGACTAGATACCATGCCTTAATTCTCTAACATGACGTTAGAAAATAGAGAATTTGATCATATTGTATTTGGACTGAAATTGTTGTATTTGTAATGTCATAGAATGAATATTCTACCGTGTTTGATAGAACCGTGTCATTGTATGTTTATTTGATATATTTAATTAAAATAGATAGAATTCCGAAATTTAAAATTCAACTTAGCCTTAACTAGGTCTGTTATTTTGTTCTATAGTTTTGTATGCTTGTTTGCTCATGGTAGCGCTTCAGATGTTATAGAGTTGAGATGTAAAATTACTATCGATGATAATGAAATGAAATAAAAAAATAAGTAAAATAAACAAATAAAGGAATGCAAGGGTTGCGTGGGAAAGAAGGGGGGGTAGGTGTGTGGCGTAGGTTGGAGGGGACAGTGAATTAAAATCAAAATTTTATCTTCTTGTGCCTAAGGCCCTACCGTCCCTCACCCCCTTCCTACCATCTAGACCTGTTTGGCGTGAGACAGTGGGAGTCGGTGGAGTCTTGACTTCCTTCACCATGATCTCTTTTTGGATTCTCTTTCAATGCGTATAGGTGGGTGTTAGGCGCATTTTTTCTTGGGCTGCAGGCGTTGGAAGGAGGGAAACGTGTTTGAGTGCCTTTTTGTCCTTTTTGCGCAGTTTTGTTCCTGTTTCCTGCTTCACGAACCTTCTTCTTTCTTTTGCTTTCTTCCCCTCTGCGTATGGGCATTTTTTTCTTTCTCCTGGCACGTTTTCTCTGCCCCTTGGTTGCTGCGTGAATGCTGGGTTTGATTTGGTGGTTATAGATGAAGCTACAGGCTAGTAGGCGTGTTACCTCCACTTTCATTGGGTGCTGCGGGGTGTGTTCTGGTCGGGGATCCACAGCACGGCCTGCACAGTAAATAGCCAGGCAGCAGGCACGTTACAGAAAGTAGAAGCCTTTTTGAGCGCCTCCAACAAGCAGGTTGTCCAACTATGTTGTTATCTGTTCAGTATCGACTGCATCCTCAAATTCGGGATTCTCCTTCAAGGTATTTTTTATCAAAATCGATTAAGTGACAGTAAGAGTGTTACCAGGAGTCCTTGATGACAAACCTTGTTGCAAAGTTTCTCTATTGAGACCTTAATTGCCTTATCATGTAATTCAAGGAAGATAATCTCATAGAGGTGGATCTGTTTCATTTCAAAATATTCATGAAGCACGATTTGCTTTGCAATTATATGGGCTTCTTCAACGAGTCACTGAGTTGGTAGGCATAAAGGTTTCTGTTGGAATTATCACACCTTACAAGCTACAGCTGTAATGTTTACACCGAGAGTTTGATGCTGTCCTCAAATCTGATGAAGGAAAAGGTTTATTTATCATTACGGTAGATGCCTTTCAGAGCCTGGAGTGTGATGTAATCATTATGTCTTGTGTCCGCAGCTTCAAATCCTCAGCAGGCCGAGCTTCTTGAATCCTTCAAGGCCTCAGGTGCTAATATAGTCCATGGATCTCTAGAAGATCATGCAAGTCTTGTGGAGACAATCAAAAAGTGGATGTGGTCATCTCCACAGTGGGAGGGATGCAGATAATGGATCAGCTTAACATTATCAAGGCAATCAAAGAGGTTGGAACCATCAAGAGATTTCTGCCATCTGAATTTGGAAATGATTTTGATAGAGTCCATGCAGTCGAGCCTGCAAATACTGCATGGGGTTACAAGGTCAAAGTCTGTAGGGCCATTGAGGCAGAAGGAATTCCCTACACATATGCTTGCAAAGAACTTTTTTTGCCACGTATTTTGTGCCAAATTTGGGGCAACCAGGCCTTACTGCCCTACCAAGGGATACAGTTTTGATTTTAGGGGATGGAAATGCCAAAGTTGTGTTTGTGAAAGAGGAAGATATTGGCACTTTTACCATCAAGGCAGTGGGTGACCCAAGAAATCTGAACAAGAAATTGTATTTGAGGCTTCCTGCCAATACATATTCTTTCAATGACCTGGTAGCTTTGTGGGAGAAGAAGATAGGCAAGACTCTGGAGAAAAAGGCAAGATATTTCTACACCTTTCTACTGCTATTATATTTACAATTATTGTGAAATCGAACCGCTTTTTCCTTGCATTGATTTGTCAGTTGGATGTCAAGATGGGAGATTTCCCCTTTCTGCTTGTCTCTTCTTGTTTTTGCTTTTATCGTTGTCAGTATGTTGGTCGAAAGGATGCGTGTGCCTTCTCCTCTGAATGTTATGTTTCTCTTACTCGAATGATAGACCTTCGTCTGTTTGTTTATGTATTAATTCTTCTCTGCGATTGAGTTGCAAGTTATTATGTTGATCAACTAGTATTTTCGATATTATGGAAGTAAGTTACGATAACTATGAAGCTCCTCCCTAGCACCCAAGTTGTCTTTTGACGTTTTTTTGTTAGCCCCTTCGCAAGTCCCTTTGATAACCTTTTGGCATCGAGAAAGAAAGGTTGTAGGATTGTGTGAGCAATGCGTGGGCTAGCCAGCTTAGAGTTTTGGTATTAAAACTGGTAGAATGAAAAGGTTTGTGTGCAATGTGTTTTTCCGTCTCGCGTGTTTAGACTCTTATACTATCTTTCATCTTGTTTCTAGGATTTTAAGGCCATCCTCAAGAAGTACCTTGACCATCCCTATCAACTTGAACCATAACTAGCTTTTCGGATCAACTAAGCTGGAGGTTTCATTGTGCGAATCCAGTACCTCGTTGACACTAGAATAGTTTGGTCTAATCCCCCTCTCAGAATTATTGCTGATGGCACTCTTCTATTTTTCCTAACTTGCATTATTTTCTCCCTTGTAATGTTAACGCTATTAATTAATATTGGTCGGTTTTTATGCACGTAATTACCGTAATAGTTTGTGATGGAAATTTCCTTAAATGTGATTAATCTTCGGGAAAAACTCATCTTTCATTTGATAATCTTATGGATTCATAGCGAAGGTTTTGTTTGATAATGTCACTTAGAAATTATGTTTGTATCTATTTGTGCGACGGTTGACTGTGTTACCAAGGGTTGCCGTAAAATATGGTTGTTTTGGGATATGGGTAATTTATTTTAAATTAACCAAACATTAGTATTGTAGTGGAGGTTTGCAAATCTTTAGTGTTATAAAAATTTGTTGATGACATTATTGTATACTCTTGTTGGACGGAACCCCCTTCTTCTCTCGCGTGTTTGCTACTAGCCTGTAAGACTTTGACCCTTCTTGGATGATTGGAAAATCTTTGTAGTTAATGGTCAAAACTAATATACTTTTCTTTCGCCTCGAAACTTATGTTGTGTGTATACTTTATTTGATTTCCGGTTTGAAACTCGATTATACATGGCTTTTTTGTTAATTTTTGAAACCCGTGGTTCCCCTTTCTTGGGCCGATCAACTCTTGTTCTTTTAGAAATATATTAATTTAGTCTATGCGTTTGGTACCTTTGATAAATTTCTAGATGGTTGGTGTATATATCAAATCTTAATCTTGTAATTATGGTTTAATTACTTACTTGATGGGAATTCTTTTTTTGCTAGATTGTTTATTTCTCCTTATAGGGCCAAGGGCCATTCTCTTACGATTGCTATACTTTCATTGCTTTTACTCCTAACTAAAGTACAAGGTCTTCTCCTTCTTTGATTGGCATGATGAAGACTTTATTATAACTTGATGTGTTGATAGTGTTTAGAGGTTTGAACCAATTCTTGTAATAAAGTGCTTCCTTTTCGTGGTATTGTTAGATAATAGTTATGGTGGTTTTGTGTAGCCTTATCTTGCTCAGTTCTCGTGAACTGACTCTTGTAGAAAATTTTTTGCAGATGGATTTTGCGTGTAGATGAGGGATAGATTTGTAGACTTTTGTCATCAACCTCAGTTGAGAAGATCCTTTGCTCGAAACCTTTTTATGTTGTTCAACTATTGTTAACGTCCAGTGGAAAGTTTAAAAGAGGATTAATGTCTTAGTATAAAGTATTGTGGACTTTGTCATCTGAACTTTGGAAACCTTGTATTGTTTGACCATCATTGAAATTATAAGAAAATTTGGTTATTGTTGTTGAGTGACTTTGTTGGAGTATCAGTATTTTAAGAATTGATGTAATCTTGTTTTGTTCTTGTAAATGAGTGTTGCTACAACCTTGCCTTGAGAATAAATTTTGAGTTAAACCTTATGACTTAATAAAGTGTCATAAGTAAACTAACATGGGATTGTTTAATACTTCTGGAAGTTAAATTAAAAGTTGTATTCAAATAAAGTAACGTAGGGGTCACCAACTTGAGAGCAAGAAATTATTTAAGTAAACAAGGGCAAGACTATCATTGCAAGTAAACTTTATAACATGATAACCCTAGCTCCTCTAGTGAACATTATTCCTTTTACGGTGAAATTTGTAAAATGACCCTAAGGTGAAATGAACTGTTAGTTGTTTGAAGATGATAAGATTTAATAAGCCAGAGAAAACAAATTGGAGACCTCACCATCTTTCTCACCGCCATTTGGAAAGTAAATTTTTACTCCTTGTTAATACTTTTAGCGAAGCCTAAGTAAAGTTGTTGATAATTCTAGTTAAGAGCCCTAGCTTCAATTAAATACTGGCAATAACTAATGAGGTCCTAAAGATGTTTCATCTCGACCTTCTCCCTCTAACCCTTTCCAAGGCACCTTGTATCTCTTCTCTTAAGTGTGTTGAACTTAAAACCATGTTTTCTTGTGGGCAAGAACGAATCTTAGTAGCGTTAGTGGTGAGCAGATGGCCTTGTGGAATTTAAATACTCCTTTTTCTTTATAAACGAATTAAGCAAATAAATGTCATAATAGAGAAGATTTAAAGATAATTACTCAGTGTCAAAGGAATAAACTTGGCTTGGCAAGTTGAATTATACGAATCATATCTTGAGCCTCCTTGAAAATGTAAGCTAAGAATTGCAAGATGTCCTTTTAAAATAAATAACCCTCAAGAATATCTCATTGTGGTTGGCCCTAACTGTAAGTGTGTTATGTGATTGGACTTCTATGTTGTCTTGTCAAAAAGAAAAAAAAAGTAAATTGTCCTTGATAGGTGTGAACGTTTCCGTGCTGCCTTTATGGCCATCCTTGTATCAAGTTGTTCACAGTGTTAGTTGTATCCTTGGTGACGACATGTTGCGTCATGTTATGTGTCAAGCAAGTCAAAAAAAAAAAATTATCCTGTATTTCACTGTGTTGTTCGTGTGTGGATTTTTGGGTCGTTACACTTGGTATCAGAGCATAGGTTCATGCTCTCGAACCTATGGGCCGGATTGGTGTTGTATGGTGATGTTACATGATGGTGGTTGTGTTACATGATGTTACTACATGATGATATTGCATGATGATGATGATGTTGCATGATGGTGGTAGATATTGGAAGAGTAATGTGCTTTAAGCATGATGTGATCCATGTCGTAATTGTGATATTGTGAACGCACATGATGTGTATGTCACCTTGTGCGTGTTTGTGATCATGTTGATATGTTGGGGATGGGAGTATTCTCTCTCCTTCTTGTGGATTCTATGAAGAGTTCACGTGTGAATTACTATTTGTGATGTGTGAAAAGAATTATAATGTGGATGACGCAGTGTTGGAGCATTATGGCATATTGTGATATGTGGGTGTATCAATGTGTTGTATGACTAGATTGATGTTAAAAGAAATGAGTTGTATCATGATGTTTTACCATGTTTTGAAGAAATGTGTGTACCACCTTGTTATGTAGCAATGGATGTTATGTTGTGATGTACTATGTTCATCGTATGTATGATTTGTGTGTAATATGTAATGCTTCATGTTGTGATTTGGGGTCATACGGTGAGTGTATGAACCCTATCGTATGGTGATTGCGCTTTGGGTGCAGAATGTGGTAAAGTGATGTGTTACACTCAGTGAATGTATGATTGTGATCTACCTTGTATGTACCATACCACCATAGTTATGTGTTAGTGATGTAGTTATGTGTTATGTTATGTTGTGAACCTTACGCTAACCGACCCCGAGGGTAATCGTAGAAGTGTATGTTGAGAGTGAGGAATGTGTACCATGGGTCAATAACTCGAGCCAAAATTTGGTTTAGTAGATAACAACCTGTGATTCTTTCCTCTCTCCCTATGTGGTTGTATGTATGCAACCTAAGTGCAAACTATGACTATGTTTAGCCTTGTCGAAGTGGTGGCGGGATGATTCAGATGGAGGTGATGATAGTTGTATTATTGATATGTATTTTACGAGCTGAGGCTCGATGTTCCGAGTGCTAGCAACTCGTTGAGTACCCCTTTGGTGGCTAGATAAGGCCACACAGTTATCGTAATGTGACATTATTATAAGTTGATTTTATTCAAATTGAGCTTTTTACTTTATTTTGTAAGGACCAACAGCTTTTCTTGATTGCCATGCTTTACAATTTTGGGCATTTCCTTGGTTTGTGGCACTAACATGGGGATTTTGATACTAACTATGGCTATTTGGCCATTTATTTTTGCTTGATTTTGGGTCTTCTTTTAAATTTGGAATTTTTACCGCCTTGCCCAAGGCTTGTACTTTGCCACTTGGCACTTTGATTGGATTGTTGTGCTGGTTCTATTGTTGTGATGTGTGGAATAGGGTCATGGGATGCACCATGAAATGGTTGGACCTATGGACCCGCTTCGTTGTATGGGGGTACGCCCCAAGGAGTTACAGATAACTAGCGGGTTGTTGAACCACGCGTTATTATGTCACTTGGGTTAGGAGTGTTCAAACTCTATGTGTCTTGGACCATAGGGTCAACCGGCCTCCTTCAGGGAGGCATAACAGTTTGAGGGAGGCATAAGAGACTTGAGGGAGGCATAAGAGTTTGAGGGAGGCATAAGAGACTTGAGGGAGGCATAAGAGTTTGAGGGAGGCATAAGAGACTTGAGGGAGGCATAAGAGTTTGAGGGAGGCATAAGAGACTTGAGGGAGGCATAAGAGTTTGAGGGAGGCATAAGAGTTTGAGGGAGGCTTATGATATTTGTCTGTATGGTCGATGTTTATATATGTTGAGTTATTGTGATGTTTTGGTAGTGGTATTTTGATGTATGTGTTACCCATGTCAGATGGATATGTGTTGTGATGTCATGGATATGTCATTGATGCCCTTGTGGACCCTATGTACATGTAGTTTTTATGAGTCATGGAAAATCCTCATACGTGGAATTGAGGAATGTCTGGTGGATTGTAGTACTCTTTTGTTCGAGTATTTAATATGTCAGTCATAGATGTGTGATGTGTACTATGTTATGTGGACTGTGCCTAATCCATTCCGTATTTGAGTAACCTTTTGTGGTGTAATACAATCATGAAGAATATACTTGTGTGCTTGTGAATCCGTAGTGTCCTTTTGAACCTGATAGGGTGTTGTGTTAGCAGTTCATGTTGGGCACCCACAATAAGAAATAAACCAAAACTCTTCAATGATGAAATTTTAAAAGAAATTAAACTAAGAATAATGCTAATGGAAAGAGACTAATGAAATAACAAATAAGAGGGAACTGCCAATCTTCACAGAACCTTGAAAGTTAAAATTTCTACCAAATGTTCCTAAGGCTACCTTGTGGCCGTGCTTTAATCAACTAAAATTTTAAACCATAGGGCGTAATTTCTCCTTTACCTGTTCTTGGTTACGTACCATTTCCTTTCCTCTGTGTTATGTCGCATCGAGGACGATGCTTTCTTAAGGGGAGGAGAATGTAATGCCCCGTTTGGCGGTTACCCAGGTTCATGGCGTAGTGACCTTTCCCTTGTTGGGTCGTTACAACTTGAGATGGATTTCAGAGTAGTTTTTAACAGTCATCTCAAGTGCCCATATGATATTTTGAAAAAACCCCATAAATTGTATTTAACTTTTTGATTCTAACAGTCCGAGATGGACGGAATTTGAAAAGCATGAAAATATTGACTAGATACCATGCCTTAATTCTCTACATGACGTTAGAAAATAGAGAATTTGATCATATTGTATTTGGACTGAAATTGTTGTATTTGTAATGTCATAGAATGAATATTCTACCGTGTTTGATAGAACCGTGTCATTGTATGTTTGTTTGATATATTTAATTCAGAAATAGATAGAATGCCGAAATTTAAAATTCAACTTAGCCTTAACCAGGTCTGTTATTTTGTTCTATAGTTTTGTATGCTTGTTTGCTCGCGGTAGCGCTTCAGATGTTATAGTTGAGACGCAAACTTACTATCGATGTTAATGAAATGAAATAAAAAAATAAGTAAAATAAACAAATAAAGGAATGCAGGGGTTGCGTGGGAAAGAAGGGGGGGTAGGTGTGTGGCGCAGGTTGGAGGGGACAGTGAATTAAAATCAAATTTTTATCTTCTTGTGCCTAAGGCCCTACCGTCCCTCACCCCCTTCCTGCCATCTAGACCTGTTTGGCGTGAGATAGTGGGAGTCGGTGGAGTCTTGACTTCCTTCACCATGATCTCTTTTTGGATTCTCTTTCAATGCATATAGGTGGGTGTTAGGTGCATTTTTTCTTGGGCTGCAGGCGTTGGAAGGAGGGAAACGTGTTTGAGTGACTTCTTATCCTTTTCATAGTTCTTCCTGTTCTCGCCTACGAACCTTCTTCTTTCTTTTGCTTTCTTCCACTCTGCGTATGGGTGTTTTTTTCTTTCTCCTGGCATGTTTTCTTTGCCCCTTGGTTGCTGCGTGAATGCTTTGGGTTTGATTTGGTGGTTATAGATGAAGCTACAAGCTAGTAGGCGTGTTACCTCCACTTTCGTTGGGTGTCTTGGGATGTGTTCTCGGGGGATCCACAACACGGCCTACACAAGAAAATAGCCGGAGTAGAGGCACGTTACAAAAAGTAGAAGCCTTTTTGAGCGCCTCCAACAAGCAGGTTGTCCAACTATGTTGTTATCATTCAAATCAACTGCATCCTCAAATTCTGGATTCTCCTTCAAGGTATTTTTTATCAAAATCGATTAAGTGACAGTAAGAGTGTTACCAGGAGACCTGACTAATCTTGTTGCAAAGTTTCTCTATTGAGACCTTACTTGCCTTACGATGTAACTCAAGGAAGATAATCTCATAGAGGCGGATCTGTTTCATTTCAGAATATTCATGAAGCACGATTTGCTTTGTAATTATATGGGCTTCTTCAACGAGTCACTGAGTTGGCAGGTATAAAGGTTTCTATTGGAATTATCACACCTTACAAGCTATAGCTATAATGTTTGCACCGAGAGTTTCATGTCATGTCCTCAAATCGATGAAGGAAAAGGTTTATTTATCATTACTGGTAGATGCCTTTCGAGCTGGGAGCATGATGTAATCATTATGTCTTGTGTCCGAGCTTCAAATCCTCAGCAGACGAGCTTCTTGAATCCTTCAAGGCCTCAGGTGCTAATATAGTCCATGGATCTCTGGAAGATCATGCAAGTCTTGTGGAGACAATCAAAAAGTGGATGTGGTCATCTCCACAGTGGGAGGGACGCAGATAATGGATCAGCTTAACATTATCAAGGCAATCAAATAGGTTGGAACCATCAAGAGATTTCTGCCATCTGAATTTGGAAATGATTTTGATAGAGTCCATGCAGTCGAGCCTGACAAATACTTGCATGGGGTTACAAGGTCAAAGTCCATAGGGCCATTGAGGCAGAAGGAATTCCCTACACATATGTTTGCAACAACTATTTTGCCACGTATTTTGTGCCAAATTTGGGGCAACCAGGCCTTACTGCCCTACCAAGGGATACAATTTCGATTTTAGGGGATGGAAATGCCAAAGTTGTGTTTGTGAAAGAGGAAGATATTGGCACTTTTACCATCAAGGCAGTGGGTGACCCAAGAACTCTAAACAAGAAATTGTATTTGAGGCTTCCTGCCAATACATATTCTTTCAATGACTTGGTAGCTTTGTGGGAGAAGAAGATAGGCAAGACTGGAGAAAAAGGCAAGATATCTCTACACCTTTCTACTACTATTATATTTACAATTATTGCGAAATCGAACCGCTTTTTCCTTGCATTGATTTGTCAGTTGGATGTCAAGATGGGAGATTTCCCCTTTCTGCTTGTCTCTTCTTGTTTTTGCTTTTATCATTGTCAGTATGTTGGTCGAAAGGATGCGCGTGCCTTCTCCTCTGAATGTTATGTTTCTCTTACTCGAATGATAGACCTTCGTCTGTTTGTTATGTATTAATTCTTCTCTGCGATTGAGTTGCAAGTTATTATGTTGATCAACTAGTATTTTCGATATTATGGAAGTAAGTTACGATAACTATGAAGCTCCTCCCTAGCACCCAAGTTGTCTTTTGACATTTTTTGTTAGCCCCTTCGCAAGTCCCTTTGATAACCTTTTGGCATCGAGAAAGAAAGGTTGTAGGATTGTGTGAGCAATGCGTGGGCTAGCCAGCTTAGAGTTTTGGTATTAAAACTAGTAGAATGAAAAGGTTTGTGTGCAATGTGTTTTTCCGTCTCGCGTGTTTAGACTCTTATACTATCTTTCATCTTGTTTCTAGGATTTTAAGGCCATCCTCAAGAAGTACCTTGACCATCCCTATCAACTTGAACCATAACTAGCTTTTCGGATCAACTAAGTCGGAGGTTTAATTGTGCGAATCCAAAGACTACCTCGTTGACACTAGAATAGTTTGGTCTAATCCCCCTCTCAGAATTATTGATGATGGCACTCTTCTATTTTTCCTAACTTGCATTATTTTCTCCCTTGTAATGTTAACGCTATTAATTAATATTGGTCGGTTTTATGCACGTAATTACCGTAATACTTTGTGATGGAAATTTCCTTAAATGTGATTAATCTTCGGAAAAACTCATCTTTCATTTGATAATCTTATGGATTCATAGCGAAGGTTTTGTTTTGATAATGTCACTTAGAAATTATGTTTGTATCTATTTGTGCGACGGTTGACTGTGTTACCAAGGGTTGCTTTAAAATATGGTTATTTTGGGATATGGGTAATTTATTTTAAATTAACCAAACATTAGTATTGTAGTGGAGGTTTGCAAATCTTTAGTGTTATAAAAATTTGTTGATGACATTATTGTATACTCTTGTTGGACGGAACCCCCTTCTTCTCTCGCGTGTTTGCTACTAGCCTGTAAGACTTTGACCCTTCTTGGATGATTGGAAAATCTTTGTAGTTAATGGTCAAAACTAATATACTTTGCTTTCACCTCGAAACTTATGTTGTGTGTATACTTTATTTGATTTCCGGTTTGAAACTCGATTATACATGGCTTTTTGTGTTAATTTTTGAAACCCGTGGTTCCCCTTTCTTGGGCCGATCAACTCTTGTTCTTTTAGAAATATATTAATTTAGTCTATGCATTTGGTACCTTTGATAAATTTCTAGATGGTTGGTGTATATATCAAATCTTAATCTTGTAATTATGGTTTAATTACTTACTTGATGGGAATTCTGTTTTTGCTAGATTGTTTATTTCTCCTTATAGGGCCAAGGGCCATTCTCTTACGATTGCTATACTTTCGTTGCTTTTACTCCTAATGAAGTACAAAGTATTCTCCTTCTTTGATTGGCATGATGAAGACTTTATTATAACTTGATGTGTTGATAGTGTTTAGAGGTTTGAACCAATTCTTGTAATAAAGTGCTTCCTTTTCGTGGTATTGTTAGATAATAGTTATGGTGGTTTTGTGTAGCCTTATCTTGCTTAGTTCTCGTGAACTGACTCTTGTAGAAAATTTGCTGCAGATGGATTTTGCGTGTAGATGAGGGATAGATTTGTAGACTTTTTTCATAAACCTCCGTTGAGAAAATCCTTTGCTCGAAACCATTTTATGTTGTTTAACTATTGTTAACATCCAGTGGAAAGTTTAAAAGAGGTTTAATGTCTTAGTATAAAGTATTGTGGACTTTGTCATCTGAACTTTGGAAACCTTGTATTGTTTGACCATCATTGAAATTATAAGAAAATTTGGTTATTGTTGTTGAGTGACTTTGTTGGAGTATCAGTATTTTAAGAATTGATGTAATCTTGTTTTGTTCTTGTAAATGAGTGTTGCTACAACCTTGCCTTGAGAATAAATTTAGAATTAAACCTTGACATGACTTAGTAATAAAGTGTCATAAGTAAACTAACATGGGATTGTTTAATACTCCTGGAAGTTAAATTAAAAGTTTTATTCAAATAAAGTAACGTAGGGGTCACCAACTTGAGAGGAAGAAATTC
This sequence comes from Taxus wallichiana var. yunnanensis, assembly GCA_018340775.1. Taxonomy (NCBI): domain Eukaryota; kingdom Viridiplantae; phylum Streptophyta; class Pinopsida; order Cupressales; family Taxaceae; genus Taxus; species Taxus wallichiana. Next base: position 118,784,850 of record CM031241.1, on the reverse strand, counting down.
TTTAAGTAAACAAGGGCAAGACTATCATTGCAAGTAAACTTTATATCATGATAACCCTAGCTCCTCTAGTGAACATTATTCCTTTTACGGTGAAATTTGTAGAATGACCTTAAGGTGAAATGAATGGTTAGTTGTTTGAAGATGATAAGATTTAATAAGCCAAAGAAAACAAATTGGAGACCTCACCACCTTTCTCACCGCCATTTGGAAAGTAAATTTTTACTCCTTGTTAATACTTTTAGCGAAGCCTAAGTAAAGTTGTTGATAATTCTGGTTAAGAGCCCTAGCTTCAATTAAATACTGGCAATAACTAATGAGGTCCTAAAGATGTTTCATCTCGACCTTCTCCCTCTAACCCTTTTCCAAGGCACCTTGTATCTCTTCTCTTAAGTGTGTTGAACTTAAAACCATGTTGTCTTGTGGGCAAGAACGAATCTTAGTAGCGTTAGTGGTGAGCAGATGGCCTTGTGGAATTTAAATACTCCTTTTTCTTGATAAACGAATTAAGCAAATAAATGTCATAATAGAGAAGATTTAAAGATAATTACTCAGTGTCAAAGGAATAAACTTGGCTTGGCAAGTTGAATTATACGAATCATATCTTGAGCCTCCTTGAAAACGTAAGCTAAGAATTGCAAGATGTCCTTTTAAAATAAATAACCCTCAAGAATATCTCATTGTGGTTGGCCCTAACTGTAAGTGTGTTCTGTGATTGGACTTCTATGTTGTCTTGTCAAAAAGAAAAGTAAATTGTCCTTGATAGGTGTGAACGTTTCCGTGCTGCCTTTATGGCCATCCTTGTATCATGTTGTTCATAGTGTTAGTTGTATCCTTGGTGACAACATGTTGCATCATGTTATGTGTCAAGCAAGTAAAAAAGTTATCCTGTATTTCACTGTGTTGTTCGTGTGTGGTTTTTTGTGTCATTACAAAATGCCCATTGACAAGGTGAAGGGGAGTCATAGAAGGTAGTTGAATACCCTTCACAAGCTCTTGATCATGAGCATGGGCAAGAAGTAAACCAAAACCTTCAGCTGCCAGCACATAAAGATCAAAGTCTTTAAGGACAACCTTATCTCGATAGAACGAAAAATCCCAAACTACTCGAAGTATGCCCATTAATGAGATAAGGAGGCTATGGAATCTAAGAAAAGCATTTTGACAGAGGTGATGAAAACCGAATCAAGCCCAAACTTCTAAGCATCGCAAGAATGAAATGCAATTCAATCCTCGTCATTGATTTTCCAAATTCAATTTTGAAAAAATTGCTTTGGTAGTTGAGAGTTTCTTGCCCACTCCATACCTTCCTAGACATCCAAAACGATATTCAGAATGTACCTACTTTGTATGAAACCAGTCTTCTTAGGAATGACGATAATGGGCAAAATGGGCCGAAGCCAAAGAGCTAAAGCCTTAGCTATGATTTTCTATGAAACATTGAGCAAGGTAATCGGCTACCAATTGTAGATGAGCTCCAGGTCACCTGCTTTAGGGATGAACTTTATGTGACCCCTATTAATAAGGGCACCGAGGGACCCTGAGTGGAGAGCCTCGAGGTAGACTTGCAGCAGATCACGGCCTACCATGTCCCAAAGGGATTTGTAAAACTCGCAAGGGAAGCCATCAATTCTAGGAGCTTTATCATTGGCCATAAGGGAAACAACTTCATATAAGTCCTCTAAAGTAAGTAATTTGTCACATATAACTCGTGCGTAGGTGAAGCTTGGAACTACTAGAGGCATTCGAGAGCATGGCTTTTGCTCAGAGACTCATTATGTGCTTTGAAAACCTGAACATAGTGCCTAACAAAGGCTTGGACCATCTGAGGAGTGTCTGTAATCTGAACTCCAACATACACAATGGCATAAATTTTTGGTTCATGTGTTTGGCCTTAAGCGACTGGGTAAAAATCTTTGGTGTTTCGGTCTCCAATTTTAAGCTAGTGGAGCTGAACCTTAACTGAGCACCTCGAGTTGTGTAGTTATCAAAGAATGCGGATTTTTTTGTCGTAGTTTCGCCACTTGAAGTTGCAAAGAAAAATTTAACGGAGCTTGTTCAAGCGCCACCGTCGAGCGGCTCACCGGTGGAGGTGGTGGAATAGGCTCATCGCCAAAACATAGCGAGTTGAACACCATACATCCTGGAGGAATTTAGTGAGCTGAATTATAGCGTCTTTTCACCAACTTATCCAACCCATCCTACCAAGAGGGCGAGGTGCATGGTTCCAAATTTGGAAGAATTTTACGTTGTTTTCAAGTTATCACTTCAAAATCTTTTGATATACCTCTTAGTGTCTAGAGAATGAATGCAATATTATATAACTATGATTTTTATTATAATTGTTGTTATTTATATTTATAATAATTTAATATAAATATTTTTATTAATATAATAATTATTAAATTTAAATTAATTTAAAATATTAATATAAATGTTAATTCTAAAGCAATAATTTTTAATAATTATAATAATTTATTTTTAAATATTAATTTTTAAATCTAAAGTTTTAAATTTTAAATTTTATAATAAATTTCATATTTATTAAAAATTATTATTTTTATATAAATTAATAATTATAAATAAAATTAATTAAGTAAATATTATCATTTTCTTTATTTAATATTCATTGTCAAGAAAAAAATATTTAATAATTTTATTAACGAGTTTATGTTGTTAATAGCAATTAAAAGTGCTATCATAGTGTAAAACTGTTAATTATTTAATCAACAAGTATAAGTTCTTTCAAATTTCATTTAATTGACGCTTGACGGCTTTCTAGATTTATTCGTCGAAATTTGACAATCCTTTATGTGTATATTTGTTAAGTTTAATTTTCAAGATTTTATCGTGGTGTTTTTTCGCTTTTCTCAATGCGCAGTTGAAATAGCTATATTTAACCGTTAGGTTACATACCGACGCTAGCTATGTCGTACTAGAAACAATTTAATTTGCAACACAACAAAAACTTAAGGTCGAGGAGCCAATGGTTGTGCAGCCTAATTTCAGGAGTTGTACATCAATCATATAAATACCATAAAATTTGAAAAACAAAAAAACCGTTAATAAATATTATTATTTTTTATCTAAATATTTTCTTTAGAACATTTATATTGTATAGAAAAGCGATTTTTTATTTAAAGTATTAAAATCAAGTAGTTTTCCATATAAACAAATTTATTTAGTGAACCATTTGTTGAGAACTATGTCATGCATTTTTTCCCACTAATTATAGTTTGGTTTGGTTTTGAAGATTCGCTGTGGCATAATATAACAAATGTATTCCTATTCAATGGTATACTTTGGTGTGGTATCTAATATGTACAGAAATTTTTCGTCTCGGGTGATAATTTAAAAATATATAACTAAAACTGATCGCCGTCCGTAAACTGTGCAAATTCATTATTTTATAGAAAGTTAGATTGGCAAATCTTCTTGTTTTGACTGAAAGAAGACGACTCTAAATTATTGTATCCACGGTACACGTTAATACAATGAATTGAGTCGAATAACAAGAAACTCAATCAATTTCTCTACGATTTGTGGACTTATCTGATGTTTTTCTTAATTCTTAATACATATAAATATGTTAACTTTGAATATTTAATTAATTGTTACGTGTTTGTTATGTTGAGAGGTGGAAGGATGGTAATGGATAGTAATTTCCGTGGTGGGATCCACTTAACCATATAATTTATGCTGCAATTTTAAAAAAACTGCATGTATTATTATTATTATTATTATTATTATTATTTTATGAGTAAGATCAATTTATATGCAAATATACTTGCTTTTAATACAGATAAATATGTTTATTTTATTTTTAGTTTGGATCATAAATTTAATATCTATTCAATTAGATAATTTTTTTTTGTGGTAAATGAGTCAAACTTAATATACAAGTATAAGAAGCATTTGTTAAAAAGGGGAGAAATGGTGAATATAATATAGGTTTCATCATTTAAAAAATTGGGTGAGTGTAGTATCTAAAAGATCTATGAATAGTCATTATACTAATAGCATTTTTGTTCATATATTTTTATTGGGAATAATGTAAAGGACCCACTTTAACACAAAAGTGTCATATGAATTTGTTAGTAAGCAATGAAACATTGACTATAATTCACTAAGGCTTCTCACCTTGAACCTTCTTTTCCTAGTTGGAAATCATTTTGTGAATGTAGTCACTAATTAATCACTTCTCTCTTTACTTATACAACCAGAAAATGTATTTTATAGGAATTTGGTGGCTTTCATGAGAATATAATGCACACATATTCAACACCAAAATACAACAATAAAAATTTTGAATAATTTTTTTCTTGTCTTTGAATGCTCGTTACACAACACCTTATGGGCTCCAATAGAGAAACTTATCGCATAAGACACTAAGATAAAACATCACGCACATAGATAACATGATAATAGAATATGAAAGAAATGATAACAAATCTTACCAAGCCAAGAATACAGATGCTAATCAAACACCACGATCAATAAGATGAAAGCAATTCGCCGAATAGCTTTACATAAAACCTTTGCAAACAAATGAGCAGCAATATCATATATTATTATGGAACTCAATGCAATACATTGATAATGGGATTTGCTTAAATATGCAAGGAATAACAATCTAAGAACCACCAAGGTCGTGAGAGATAAGCAATAAATCAAGGAAATAACTAGTCATCAAAGAACTAGTCAAGACCATAGATTTTGGAGAGAATAGACATCAAAGATCTATTCAATACCATAGATCAAGTAAAGAACTATACCTAACAACTAGATAATATCTCCTAATATCTAAATAAGATAAAAGAAATATCTACACACATAAGTGGGTGAGAATAAATACAATAAAGGTAAATAAAGTACCTAGGTGATATGAGCTAAGGTAAATACTTACTCTAACATTACATGTCGATGCCACACTTTCCCGATGAACAAATACTAGCTATGACCCAACCACAAAGGGACCCGAGGATTGGCAAATCCACAACACATCATTACCATGGTTAGATCTTAATTACAATTAAAATTCCAATAACATTTATCATGCAAGGATAAATTATTATTTTCCACCTACATATTCTTAATTTCATTTAACATTGAACTTACAATAATATCATTTAAATTTTCCCTTTCTCCCTTATAATAATATCCATAGTTAAATAATTATTCACCATATTTCAAACACATCCAAAATTACTAATGCTCTCATTCTTATGCTAAGGTTATGCTTCGCAAAACATTGATTCTATGTTTAAATTTTTACCCTTGTTATGCAAGGGGAACTAACGTGAAGTCAAGGAAGAAATATTAGGATTTAAAGGAGATTTAGGTTCAAGATAGATTTTCCCATAAACATCCTTCCATTACAGTACCTTTATTTTCCTGTTATAGTTGATATAGTTCAATAACTTGTTTGATTCAATTCAACATTTTCACTTCATGAAATTTTATTTATATATTTATATATTTAAGAGCTTATGTTTGCTCGAAAGTTTATTCTCAGCAAGAGAAATTCATATTTACTTTTAACAACATGAAAAGGTCTAGTTAAGTTATAAGGACTTCAAGTATGACATTCTTCCTAACCCAAAATCTCATTTACTCTTATAGTCTTTACACTTGCATCACACTTTTGTCCCACTTTGGACTCACTATTGACATTATTTTAGAAAACTTGTAATTCAAATGAAACATAATTCACAAGCTTAAGGATTCATGACTGCAAGGAGTGGTGAACCCGCATAAAACAACTCATTTCATTAATTTTATAACTTCAAGTATTGAAGGCATATTTCAAGTGTTGAAGGCATATTTCAAGTGAGGTATCTAATATAATTATATGCATTTCAAACGTACCCTGCCTTCCAAGGAACTATTTAAATCATTGGGTAAATATGGATCAATAGTTTTTTCACCTACAACCTTAAGATAGGCGCCACAACCTATTACCTTCAAAAACATTCATGGATGATGGGAACTACACCCTACGAGAAGCACATGGTCATCCGCTACTAGTTCATTTCTCCACATTCACTCTTTCACATCCAATTGTACTTAACGTTTTGGTACTATAGACAGAGAGAGAGTAATGATGATAGAGAAAGTTAAGAAACATTTTATTTTTCATTCAAAATGTCATAAAATTTTCATTTCATTTCCATTTTAGTTTCATTTCAAACCAATTTAGATTTATCAATTCATAGTCATTTTTGGAGAGCGAAGAGCATGGAGAGAGAAAAAAACATACATTTCAAAATCCATTCATACAAGTTATAAGATTAAATTATATTCTACATAACATTATGATCAATTTACGAGGTCACATGTGTGGATAGAAGTCAAACAAGACTCTCATAAGGAGATTCTATCTAAAGCAAGAAGTTGAGAAAACTAACCAAAACAACAAAAGTGCTTACAAACTGGGTCTTGAACACACTCGATTTAAGTTCGATCATAAAGTTTAATGATTCCTACTTACTCCCCCATATATATAGAATTCATCGTGTTTGATGGAAATTTATTATGACGAGAAGAGCTCAAGTTACAAGGGTAACTTTGGGGCCGATTATCATAATTGTGTCAACAACTCTTGTCACACAACGACTAGTGGGCCCCAAAACCCACTTGCAAAACTAGTCTCCAAAGTCATTTTCATTGAGATGAAGGTTGGTTACAATTATCTTATTGGTAGTATAGGTATCCTCATAATAATATCCATAGTTTTAGTTTTCACATCAAACTAAGCAAAAACAATAAGTCAAACTAATAACATTTTATTAAAATGAGCATGTCACTACCAATGACCGATAATAAACTAAGCGGATTAGAAAATTTTTCTTTCAAGGGCATTAAAAAGTTTTAAAAACTTGCTTAAGGTTTCCCATGGTGTCCCATGTTACTAGGGGTCATGCTAGAAGTTTCATATTTGTGGTACATTTGGGTGTGGTGCTCCATGCACATACATTTTGAGATCGATTTTTTTATGTTGCATAGCCCAAATGTAGTAAATTTTATCATTTGTTGGAGTTACATTTCCTAATAATTAAAATTTAATTTCCAAATGTAAGAAATGATGAAATCAAAATTTAGTACAGGAGAAAAGGGAAAGTCCATACCTATTTTGTGCAAAACTTGTGATCACCGCATTCGATGAGGCCACATAACTTGCCACATTCACCAAGCACAAACCATGAGACCAAGGATGATGAGCTCCACAAAACTCGATGGAAATTTAACCGGCTATAGTGTCACTAAAGTCACAGGATGAGATACAATACCAACTTAGCATTATTTTCCAAACAACCAAACCTCGACACCAAGGCATACAAATGGTCCTTTGAGCTGCTCCAATGCTTCATTTAGACACAACCAAGGAGGCACTAGAAAAATGAAACCAATTTGTTTGGGCACCTGTCCTTACCTTTTCTTGGAAGTTTCTAAATCCCCTTAAACAAAGACATTTGTGCATATCCCACAGAAAACACATTCCATGAGAGTGCCTCTCGAATGCCTTTTCCAAAATTTGCATTTTGGAAACCACTTTCACGCCTTGAGTGTCATTTCTCTTTAGTTTGATGGGTGGCCCAATGTGTCCGAAGGATATCAATTAAATTTTTTTATGGATCCTACAATCCATACATTTCTTGTGACCACGTACTAACCAACTGTGCCACCAAGCATAGATTTTACCAACATAATGCAAGGATTGATAAATAGGGGGTTTCACATAGAGGGAGAGTGAAAGAGACAAATCTGCTGAAACATATGTGTAATATCAGGAAAGGGCACTTCCCATGTCTAAACCCAAGCAAAAAATACTCTAAATAAATGAAAAAGAGTAGGAAAAAAAAGTGGTAGCTACAAAGGCCACATAACAAGTAGCATAGGTTCTCATAAGTAGAAGAAGCCAAATTAATACAACTATATATTAAACCAAATGAAGTGGCTCCTCAACCTCAATATTCTTCTTGCTCTGCATACAAAAACAACATACCAATAGGAAATAGTTTCCTTTCAAATAAGAGACAAATGAAACCACTTCAGCACAAAAACATATCTAAATGAGTCAATTTGTAGATAGTCAAATGAGGAGCATTCTCGGATAACGAATTATTTCTAGGCACAGGCTTATTTAACCCGAATGGGACTTCTTTTAGGAAATCTATTAGTAGATCTCCATCCAACATGATTCTCCAAAATGTTCTTTTTATTTAATGATGAGATTACGCTTTCATGCCCACTACACTTGTCAGAACCACTAAATTACTTCTAAAACTCGACGTTAACTTTGGTTCATCATTGTTAATACCTCTAGTTCTCAAATAATGTTCTTATATTATTATGCAAGGACAATGATAGGTTTGCGTGCCACTTAGGATTCCCAACTAGAAAAATGGAGCAAGATTTTTTTACATGATTTACATCATTCCAAGAGGTTGTATTAGTTTGATGAATAGTAGAAAATATATGGGTAGAAATCACATCCGTAAAATTCCTATGTTGGTGAAAACAAGTGAGGAGGATGAAAAAGGATACAAAAGTTGGCTTGCAATTTCTAATTTTCTACATTGACTATCGAGTTAAACAAGTAAAAATAAATTCATGCAGCATAATCTTTCAATGTAGAACATACCACTTTAACCATATTTATAGGTACCATCACCAACAACAATCACTCATGATAACATTTTATTATTATTATATTAGATAGAATAGCTTTGTGCCTAGGATATCGCTTTATCTTCTCGTCATTATTGAATAACAAGGAGTGTCAATACATCTCCCTCCCCTTATAGGAATATCGTCCTTGATGCGCATAATACCTATGTAGAAAAATGATAGGTAAGCAAGGAAAGGTCAACAACAAAAACTACTCTTAGGGAAGGGATCTTTCATTTAAAACGTGACCACCATAAAATTAAACACATTCTTAAATTTCATCAATTTCTTAATGTTATGTGAAGATTGGCATTTCTCCTGATTTTATTGCTGAATTCATCTTTCCATTAATAAATTTTGCTAGTTTGAAATCTCAAAAGATTTCATTGTTCAAGAGTTCAAATCCATAGAGAATTCAAATATTAGTTTGATAATCATTTTGAGGAATTTCTCATATATTTTATTATAATTGTAATCACAATTTATTAGTTTCATCGATTGCACTATTCACTTGTTCAATGCTCCCATTGTTATCATTACAATTTTTAAATTTTTCCAATAGGTTTTGTAAAGCAATTGACATCACGATGTCACAAAAGGTCTAAAACACAATACTAAGAAACACACAATTCACATTTTTAACACATTTTCATGATCGTGGCACCACAAGACCACTAACCCAACCATGGGAACAAACACGTAATCCATATGACTTAAAACTCAACACATATGCCCCAAACATAGGTCAATTACACAACACGTACCCAAAATACAATAAGGAATCATGAAATATGTATTCAACATGTTTTACATGACTTAAAAGTGCAAAAATAACTAGACAACAATGATATGAGATCCAATATCTCATGCCAACAAGGAGGAACATCAAACCTCAAATATGTTAATGGTACATAACAAAAGCACTCACATGAGTGACTCATTAATCAACATTAGAACCATGATATGCCATACCAACATTAATAACTTCCCAATATGATATGTTATCAAATTACTATCAAGAAATAACATCTCCACAAGTACCAAGTATGAACCACTACCTCCCAAAGAACATGAGTCAACAAAATTCTCCATCTTAGACCAAGAGTAATCAAATACCATAAGCCAACAAGTTATCATTATTTAAAAACAAAGTTTTATTTTCCAAGTTTCTAATTGGTTGAAGGGTCAAAGGTGGTAGTTCATTTTGCACATGAGGTGATACATAGAGGAGTGAAAAGGGAATATACAAGAACTAACATGCAAGAAGTATGATCTACGATTATTTCCAATTGTTTGAACATGAAAAGAATCTTTCCAACACAAATTTTGATCAGTGGTTTTCAAGTATAGGAGGTTATTTTCATCTTGCAAGACAAGGTAAGAATTATTGATACAAGCATTTCCTTTTAGGATTGTTTTATACAAGGTTATTTTCATACTTTTCTCATGGCAGTATGGTTTTATGTGCAGGTTATAACAAGTTTCATCATGTCTCACAATACAAAAATATATTCACTTGATATATAAGAATTCCAAATGATAAGATGTCACAAAGGGAGAATTTATATTTGTACATAAATAAAAATAGTCTCAAGATATAATAAGACATTTCCACACAACTCCATAAGTCTCCCAAAAATCACTCCATATTCCTCCCAATAGAGAAAGAATCATAGTGCCAAAACCAATCCAGATCACTCACCATAGAGCCCCATCACCTTATTTCACCCTGTTGGGTCACTCGCCATATAGCCCCATCTCCTTATTTTTCTATATCAGGTCACTCACTAAGAGTCCCATCACCTTATCTCTCCATTTAATGAGGTTGGGTCACCCTATGGTCTTAGGCACATAATACCCCATCACCTCGACCCAAGTGGAATAGTAATGTGTACTTCAATACTACACGACCCTATGAACTCCTTGGGGCATACCCCCATACAAAAAAGTAGGTGAATAGGTCCAAGCATTGCATGTTGAATCCCATGACCCCAATCTAACACATAATTACATTATTACCGGCATAATAGTCTATTTTGAATGTTAAGTGGCAAAATTCCCAAGCATTGGGCTAGGATAGAAAACTTTTAAACTTGAAAAGAAAATTTCAAAGTAAGAAAAACAAATGAATAAATAGCTACAATAATGCAAAAGTCCCTTATAAACACAAAATAAAGAACAATTACTAAAATATAAGAATACGTCAATCAAGAAAACTATTGGTTCTTTCAACAAAAGATAAATAGGAAAAGTTAAAAATAAAATAGGAAAACAGAAAAACCACATTACGATCACTATGTGGGCCTTCTACACCACCAAAGGGGTACTCATCAAGTTGTTAGGACTTAGATATCAAGTCCGAACTCGTAAAATAACATATAACTAGAATAATCGTATCTCTAGATCACACATATGAGGGTCCACATAGTAGTATCACATAGGATTATTCAATTAACAACCCACATAGAGGAGAGAAGGGAACTCTAGTTTCCATAAGCTGAGCCTAAGGTGGTGCACATCCACAATATATTGAGCAATCTCGAAGTATACCAAATGGATAGAGTGGGTTTTTAGTCTACCTGAGACTCCACTTCTAAACTCGTACTCAGCTCAAGGTTATGGAAACATAAGTCGTGCATCCTCTCTCCACACATAAACTCTTACCAATTGATTCTCAAGTAGGGTTGGTTAGTTTTGAGGTACCAAATATAGCACATTTAACTACATTAATAACACAATGATTCATACGAACAATAACCATAGCGTCTTACACCTGGTAAAATTATGGGTATAACATAACAATGTTCCATGACTTACAATCACATAACATTTCCACATGATGCACCAAAAGTGAAAGTACAACACAATATAAGACATGTGATCACCATATGCCCCCAATTCATGACACATATTTTATCACATATCGCATGAATATAGTGATTAATATCAGTACATATATATAATTACAGAATAACTATCATGACATACATAATGACAAATCATAATATTATGGAAGTTTAACGATATGATACAAAAAAACATGAATCAACCATTTGGTACACAACACATTGATACACATACACAACATCACAAGATGACAAAACACCACCACACTTTCACCGTTCACATTATCATTGTTTTTCACCCAATAAGGTGGTAACGTATGAGTAATACATGTTTAATCCATACGAGAGAGAGAGAGAGAGAGAGAGAGAGAGAGAGAGAGAGAGAGAGAGAGAGAGAGAGCTCTCATCATGATACACATCAACAACACGAGATAGTGCAACAAGTGGAAAACACGATAGGTGCATTCGCATGATCATAATTACAAGTTTTCACATCATAACATAATAGATCATATTATTCCTCCCATCTCCTCCAACACCATGCATAACCATCACACACCAACCGATTAACTAAAATTAACTAAAATGGAAGAAATGTAATAATAGTTAATATAATCTAGGAGGACGTAAATTTCTCTAAATAAATACACTCAAGTAATATGAAACGACTAAAATAATTAAAATTATTAACCTAATAGAAATAAACCCCTAATATGCTAGAGGAACGTAAGGATTGAACTCGGCTGATTATGGATGATTATCAGTAGGTCCGACGGAAAATACGAAGCTAGAATGACTACACGAGAGGTTGTGATAAGAGTGGATTTGGAAGATTTGAGTAGACTAGAGCACCCATGAGGGTACTAGGGACTCCTGGGGGTGCCCTGGTATGGATAAAATAGGCACCTTGGTCTCTAAAAATATCGAACTTAGATATTTCTGGGGTGGAATATGTCCCGTAACCTTCACTTCCTCCGCACTAGATTTCCTAAACTGTGCCAAATATTTCAAATATAGCAAGATGAAGTTGAAGACTTGTAAGAGACAAGAGAAGTATAAAAAACCCTAAAAAATATAATATGTAAATGAATGGGTTAGACTGACCTCATACGTCACAATAATGGGCTTACTAAATGAGTGTTGTACTACATTTTGAACCCAAATGTAATTCTCGTGTATTTTTACATGTCGTGTCATAGGTGCTCTTTTCATGAAATCGCATTCTCGTGAAGTAGAGAGCAATAACTAAATGTAAAAATGTAATATAAGATGTGTATGGAATATAATAGAATCCCTCACCCTATGAAGTGTGTGTTGATGCATATATCCTAGCCTTGATGCATGGAAGTATGTGGATGAAAGTGATGCAAAGTGGATGCAACTCTAGATGTAGTGATAGTAGTAAGTGAAACTAGGAGCCTCATTATGGTCTCATAACATTATATTTATAGGGTTCTTTTGCTTTAATTTCATAATTAATCCCAACATGTCCGATTAGGAAAAAGATAAGGATGAAAAATGGCTAGAAAGAGCCCAAAAATAGTTGTGACATTAAAACAAGGATTGGGGTGCCTTAAGTAGGATCAGGTGCATCAAGGTGCCTCAATACATATTTGGGAACATCGTTTTAGGCTAAAATGACATAAAAGTGCTGAAGTAGTGGGAATGTATATAAAAATGTGTAGGAATTTTGAAATAAAAGGTAAAAAAGATGGTCAAAATTTTGGATTAATTAGTAAGTTCTTCACTTAAGAACCTTCTAAATAGTAGTTTGAGACTGGGCTAAATAATTCCTAAAGTGCAAGATTTCGTGACTACATTTTGCTCCCACTTTATGTTGGTGAGAAAAAAACTTGGTAACATAAACTATATAAAGATGCATACCTGATATCCATGTGCCAAAGGAATAGACAAAAGCGTGGAATGATAAAATATGAAGGAGCATGAAAACTATATATGAAATATGTGCATATATAAAAACTGATGTGAGTGAACATACGGTGAAACGAAAGTGTATATGTTGTGCTTTGTGTAATGTACCTACATGGTTAGCAAGGCATGTGTCGTCAAGCGCGAAATGTTTTTTTTGTCTTCATCGTATTCATTGTTATTGCTACAAATTTGACCGCTTGTTTCTCATATGGTCGACTTGAAAGGAGAAAATGATCAAGTAGTCAAATATGCATGTATGTAAAATATGCATGTATATCGAAATGTGTAAAATATGTAAATGTAAAATACATAAAAAGTAAAATGTAAATGGAAAATTTTCACCGATCCATGTTGTGAGAAATGGTGTAGAAGGATATCCTATATTCTTGTGAGTTTTTTTGGGTGATCTCACGTCCCTCGAATGAAGAAGTGTAGGGAGGAAATGCTATGTGTCCTACAACCTTTGAATACTTTTGATGAAATGTGTGTGAAGATATCTTTATACTTTGTCTTTGTTTTTTGTGAGATTCGACACCACTAGTTGTAGTGTGAAAGGAACACTCACTATAACCTCCAATCATGTAACTGCTGCCAAGAAATGCTAAGGACACCATGTACTATAAAGGCCACAAGTGTATGGAGTTCATAGACTAGTATGAAAGAACTTGATGTATGTAAACCCATAATGCTAAGGAAAGAAAGTGCATTGTATCTTGGAATCGGTGTAAATACATTTTTTTAGTATTTAAAACCTCAATGATGCCCCCTTTTGGGGGTGTATGAAAAATCCTAGATAGGAGAATGCAAACCAAATAGAGGACTTACCGACTCTAAAATTTGTTACTCTACCCTTTAAGGGGAAAGGGGTGTGCTTGGTAGAAACAGAGATGGATAGCTAGAAAAATTATTATTCCAAAAAAACACGTATATAATACGACAACTATAAAATATGTATAAAATGTAGAAACTACCAAGAACAATAGTGTAAACAAAAAGAAACAAGTAAGTTGCACAAAGGAAGTTGCAAACATGGGACATCACTCAATATTTTGCAAGACATGGAAGACTGTCATGGCCGTAAACAACAACAAATGTGTGCACAAACTTAAGGCAAAGCCTCATATAATGAAAAACAATAGAAGACAAGTAGAAAAAAACAAACAAGTAGTCATGGAAGCATGTAATCCTACAAAACAATTGTTGCACATGGAACACTGTTAGCATGTTAGAGAAAGAAACACTATGTCAAAGCATGTAAGATAAAGTAATGTGAGATTATATGTATAAAATGAAACAATAGCACTGGATGAAATGAATTTGGATACCCCAAAGACTAGTATAGGAACGGTAGAAGGTGATAATCTATTCCATGTGTAGGATTCATGTATCTATGATCACACTAAACAAATGCAGAACACGCATGTGTGGAAGAAATAGATAATGAAATATAATAAATCAATCTAACATGTGTAGTAAAGTACCTTGTGTAACACTAATAACCAAAAAAACATGCCCCAAAGACAATGCACTATGATATGGATGAATCGGATGGAAATGAAAGATGGAATGATAGGAACCGCATGCCCCTCGGTGGATAGAAGTGTATTCGATGAGGTTAATTTTGTTTCCCCCTCGGCGCAAGAATGAACCATAAACCAAAGTGCGTCATCGGGAAATGGCTGAGTAGTGTGTGGTGTGTCTAGCGCATTGTGATGAATGTGTATATGTAATGGTGATGAGATGTGAGATGTAGAGAGATGTGTGTGAACCATATAGCTAAAGCATATATCATGACTTGTTGAATAAACGAGTGATGATTTAGTCCTAAGCATATATTACTATAAGATGAAATAATGGGTGATGATTTAGCACTAAGTGTATATCACTATGAGATGAAAGGATGAGTGGTGAATTATCCCTAAGCATATATCACTATGAGATGAAAGGATGAGTGATTATTTATCCCTAATCGTATATCACTACATGATGATATAAATAGGTGACAATTTAGCCTAAAGTGTATGTCACTACAAGATGAAAGGAGGGAGTGGTGATGTAACCTAAGGTGTATACCACTACAAAATGATAGAATAGGTGAATATTTATGCTAAAGTGTATGTCACTAGGTTGGAAATGTTGCATGATGATGTGTCGCTTTGTGAGTGTAAGGTCCATTTTATTTGTAAACCCTTAGTAATCGAGTATGGACCGAGGAATTAGATTGTGTCATAGGGTAGTTAGTGCAATGACTAGAAGACAATGTAACATGTATGTTGAAACTAGATGACCATGTGATTAGAAGGGTTTGTATATGTGCATTGTGGGTAATATGATGTAGGATGTATAGGGTGTGTAGGATGTCTACTATTTAATGTGTAAAATGCGATAACGTGTGTAGATAGAAACTTAATATGTAATGATAAAATGTAAATCTAGATTCATATAGGATGTAACTTAGCACAATATGTAGAATATATGTATAAATTCATAGTGTCCATGCGAAGATGTATAGGTTATGCGTGGATAGCGTAATCATGTATGTAATGTATATAATGACTAGGATATATGGTATGTAGAATGACCTAGGCATGATGTAAGATGCATGTAGAAAAAGGTAGAACGTAGACTAAGTGTAACATGTATTGGTATATAGTGTGTGACGTGTGATGAAATGAAATGTGTAATGACTAAGGTGTATTATGTGGGGTTTAGTGTAATGGTAATCCCTCAACATTCAAGTGTGAACCGAATCATAAGAGTGCGTCATCGGGTAATGACTAGAATAAGGTGCATAATGAGTATGCATATGCTTATAAGAGTAAGATAGGGGTAAATAAAAATATTAATAGGGATGTGGGATGCTAGGCCACCGAAATGTATGATAATGCATGTACTATGTAATAACTAATGTGTTAAAGTGACGAAACATTATGGGTTTCATTTATTTGACAATGTGTAAGGAGAGTTAAAGAATTATAGATGTGTGTATGTATACGTGGGGATGTAATGGAGGAATATGGTAATGTAAGATGAAACAAGGTTATTTATGGAAAAATATCCCGCAAGTCATATAAGAACCATAATAATATGAGCATTTCATCATAAGGGTAGAGTAAAAAGATTCATCTTCCAAAGACCAATTTTGTGTGTAGTGGGACCTTTTTGGTCAAGGTTTATAATAAAGTAAGTGGTGGCGGTGAAAGTGAAAATGTATCGTGAACATTAGAAGGAGAATTAGTTACTTTGATGAATTTAATTGGTTGGAGTTTAGGTTTGAGAGGAGGCCATGTTGCACGACTTGTAAAGGAGGTTTCTTAGGTTGAATTTCTAATTGTATAGACGACGTGGTAAGAGGAGTTAGTGGGCTAATATCGCTAGGTGGTTTATTAAAATTTCTTGAGTGATGCTAACCCGATGCTATGTAGATGGAGAAGAAGCAATATGATGAATAGGAGAATTGTTTTTCTAACTAGGATAAGGTTCACTATGCACATTTGATGGGTTGTTAATATCACACATGTAATGAATAAGAGAATCATCTACAAATTCTGTAGAAATATTAGGAGGCTCTCTAGTAGCCACAAGATCTTTCTTATATTGATCTTGACTAAGTGTATGTGGAATAGACTTAGGAACCCATGTGCATGTAGTATTCGTAGAGGTGGGCGTGCAATAAATTGTTTTCTAGTGAATAAAATAAATCCTCGAAACTCAATATTTTTATACAATGTTATAAAGCATAGAAATCGTGGTCATTATGTCAATTTATTTGAAGATATTTACAATATGGACGACCTTGATAAATTTTTAGGTGACAAGGAGGATAGTAATCAATAGATGATAGAGTGATCAATTAATTACTAAGAAGCTCAGTAAGAATATCTTGTGGCTTAGTATTGTGATCAAGTATGAGAGGTTCTATCAATGGCATGACTTGAGGTTCAAATAATGACATGTATTGGACATAAATTACATATAATATGTAGAAGGAGAATAAGCATCTGATTGAGAAGCATCCTTAAGTTGTTGAATGTAATATGTAAAAGATGTGATTATGTATTACATGTGTGTAAGTTTATCTTGAAATAATGTATGTAAGGCTGTAAATTTATCTTGAAGTAAGGCTTGAATCAAATCTAATAGTGTTTGATTAGATGAACACTCATTGAATTTTGGGTTGATAAAGAAGCTTTGATGGATAGAACTTAATTCATGTAGTGTCGTATTGTAATCATAATACTTAGTGTCTAGGTGTATGCCCACTTCCCTTTTAAAACCTTTTGATACTGATCATGATACTGTTGATTATATTATAGACATGATTATGGACTTTATTATAGTATGATGTTAGATGTTAGATCATGGATTATTGTTGACCTTGATTCAGTTATGATGCATGATGATTATTAGAGACATTTTTATATATTGATGATGATATGTTGTTTGACATGGTTATATTATGGATGTTGTTCGGACATGTGATATTTAGATATTGTGAGTAGACCTAGAAATGGAAATTATTTGATGATGATATAGTTGTTGAGTAAAATTGCAAATGATCTTGTTGGTTGCTTGGATGTTGTTGTGATTCATATATCTAGATGATTTTAGAATTTTATTTATATTATTTTGGATGTTCTGATATGGCCATGAGGCCGAAGGAGGTATTTGTGTTTTACAGGTTAAAATATCACAACAAACATCAAGGGATTGGAGACCAACCACATTAGAATTCTAGATGAATTCAACAAGGTCACCATGGCAACTTGTATTTGTTTGTGTGTTTGATTGTGTTAGGGATTCCCATGGGGAGATCAACTTTAAACATGACCAAGGGTTATGTGTATTTATTTATTTGGTTCCTTTTTATTGATGTTTGTATGTGTTTATTAAGTGATGTGTTTATCCTTTTATTTAAATAAATTATTTATATAATGCAAGTAATAATATTTTTAAAATAAATTAATCAAATTGGGACATAAGAAAGTAATTATTGGAGTGGTTGACTCTTGTATTAAATTTTGTAAGATATGTGTAAGAGATGTGTCACCAATTTGGAGTATGAAACACTTCATCTTCTTTGGAATTCGAAATTGTCCTTAGAGACTAATTTTGGAGGCTTGTGGGACAAGTTAAATTTGTCCCATACCTATTAAATTTTATTACCAACCTCACCTATGGTTGGAGATTTTAAATCTAGATTTAATTACGCATTTTTGTAAGCCTAGTGAACGTTTCAATTGCACTTTTTGCTTGAAATTAATTTCAATCCTTTGGGATATGGGCTTGATTTGAGTGTGTAAGTAAGACTGTCATATTATTCACCTACTTATTTATTGTGTCTTGGAGATTGAAGTTGAATTTTGGGTTGGGGTTGAGGATGTGTGATGTGGCATCCTACATGGATCCACCTCATCCTCTTCTCTTCCCTCTTCTATAAAATTCAAATTGCTTGCCTTGTTTTGGGTTGCTTCACTTTTGGAAACTCCTTTTTGGGGTGAATTCTTTTGTTATTTTGGAGCTCTTGCTTTGGAGAAGTTTTTGGAAGATTGTTGCATGCTTGTGCTTGGCTGATTTGGATTGCTTGCATTGGGATAAAGCTTGTTGTTTTGGAACTTGGAACAACTCCATCATGGAGAGGTAGGAGCTTGGCTCTTGTAATGCTTCTTTTTTGTTTATGAAATTGTTATTGTTGTGAATTTTTGGCATGTTTGTGGGATGTTGGGTAGATGGCCTAGGAATGGTGTAGGAGAAGACTATGGGGTTAATTTTGTGGGAGGCACAATTTTTTTGGGGAGGTATAAGTGTGGAGGGAGTTGGGATTTGGGTTCAACCTTACAAATAAATAGCTTGCATTTCATTACTCATTGTGGGGTGCCATAAGAGGTTGGGGAGGCATAAGAAAATGTGAGGAATAAGGGGTACTTGGGGGAGGCATAAAGCCATGTCAGGGATTTGATATAATATATTTTGGCGGTTTGAAATCAGGTGGTGATACCCATTTCCCCTTTGGGAGGAATAAGTAGCATCCCCCATAGTTTCTTGCTCCTTTGGCTTGCTTGATGAAGCCTCAGTGTTTTTGTCATGATTTAATGTAGTTGTAAACTACATTCTATTTTGGATTGTGTTTTAAATGTGAAAATGTTGCTTGTGTGTTGTGGAAGCCTTTTTTTCCATGAGTTGAAACACATATTCTATTGCATTATGGTTGGGGCTCGGGGGCCAATGAAGAAGGATGAATTCTCCTTGTCATTAGATGTCTTGGTTGGGTGGAGAGTGTTGCCTTTCCCCTGCTCTTGTTGTGATCAGAATTGGAAGAATGATAAATTACATGTTGTTGTTCTGGAGCAAAGGAGAAAAAGAAAACAATTTGACAGTCCCTTGTTGAAATGAAATCTTATTGTAACCTTTCCCACTTGAAGTGGATGAACTCGTATATGTTTTGTAATGGAAATATGTTGTATTGAATATGAAATTTGTAATTTTGAAATGTAAAGGAGAGATATACTCTATTTCTGTTTTGAAAGAAAGAGATGTATTTTGTATATTGTATTGTGAAAATAAACAAAAAAGAGAAGTTGTAAAAGAAGGAAATCTTGTCTTTTGAATAAAAGTTACATTCTTTTCCACGATTGGAACTACTTGTTGTTTAAAATCTGAGTTTGAAATGTATTTGAAATCTCTGTTTGAAAGGAAGAAATGCATGTGAGGAAAATACAGAACTTTGTCTTTTGAAATGTGTAAAATTGGAAATCAGAATTGCATTTTGGTTTTGAATAGTTTGATTTGAATCAACTAAATGTATTAGATTAGAATTGGAATAAATTATAATACTTGGAAGATGAAAATGGAAAATAGAGATCAAATTTGAAAGGATCTATTTGGAATTTTCAAGTTGAATCTTTTAATCACGTTAGAGAGTGGTATAATGAGAAATTAACCTCTTAACCTAATTGATTAATCTAACCCTAAGTTTGGACCTTGTGATCTTTTATAATTGTCATATTAATATAAATATAAGATATTAATAGTATTTGGCTTTGAAACTTACTCATGACAACTATTGGCTTGTAACCTGGTTGTCAGACTCTTTTAAAAAAATTCCATAATTTTCCAAACTAATCCTAGGTTGTTCTTGGGTCTTAAGTGGGTTGTTTTTACTAGCGTTACACTTGGCATCGTGAGCAATGGTTCAAAAGCTTGGGAAATTGGGAACACTAGAAAACATGAGACATGAGCTTTAAACCTAGCACACTTTTAAATCTAGAGAACAACCTTGTTGAAATTACATACTTAGTAAACATGGAGAAACTAAATAAAACTTAGAAAGAAGAACTAACTCTTTCTTTGGTCTCACGGGAGGCGCAGAGACGCAACGAGTTATTTTCACATAGAATTAGGCTTACCACCACCAGATCATGTTGTAGTAGTCATCCTACCACAGATTTTACAGAAAATCTAGTACATTAATGTCGCCTTACGGAGAGAGGTCTCTAGGGGAGCACATGCCACTAGACATGATAGAGAGCCATCAAGTGAGGCTTGGGCACCTTCTCAACATAGTGATGATCAAAGATCGAGAACTCCCGTGTCAAGTCAGCTAGAGTTGAGTCATCACAAATGGGACAGGGAGACCAGGTTTTAGGACATGAGATAGATCTTAAAGTCCTAGGCTTAGGGATGAGCATATGGAGAGGCCTAGGGGTCACTGGACCACCGCCGCAGACCATATCGGGAGATCCCGAACCTACGGCCAGCTCATTATTTTGTATACATAGGTGAGCTTGAGTGGATGCTTGAAGCTATGTCCTTGTTCTAGCAGCATGAAATATTGTGTTGCTATACATATATTGAGAGATGGAGCTGGTGTCACGGTGGAGGATAGAGGATCAAAAGCTCAATGTTAATTTTGAGATAGTTACTTTAGATCTCTTTGAGGATCGATTCAGGAGTAGATATTTGTCATGAAGGTTCATACATTAATGGATAGATGAGTTTCATGACCTTCTACGGGCATCTCTTACAGATAGCAGTATGAGAGTAGATTTCTGGATCTACTTCGGTATGTTGATTACATGCGGGATGAGAAGGTGTGGATCCACGAGGTTCATCCGGGGCTTGAATCTAGACATTGGAGGTACAAGATAGATCCATTGTCCATAGACATTAGCCGAGGCCATCGATAAGGCCTATATAGTAGAGGAGACTTGGGTAAAGACCAAAAATCCTAGAGACCAAGTCTGGAGCTGCATATGGCGGATGTAGGAAAACATATTGAGGGGTCGCACCTCTTGCTCGTGGTGGACAGGGTTCAACAAAGTCATCTCTTAGACCTATGATCCCATTTTTATGATCCCAACTAAAATTAAGATAACCATAGAATTTTTTTAGAAAAATATCTCGAAATTCCCTTTTGAGGAGATTTTAAGGTTTTTCGGGTTTCAACAACATGATCACATATTTTATATGTGCCTCATGTAAACTATTTCCTGAAACCCAAACCGATACAAGCCATTTCGTCGGGTTTTTGATACCTTGAAGCATCGGAACATGCCTTATCAAAAAAATGATTCATATCATATGAGTTTTGAAACTAGAAACCCGATATGTTCCTTTGTGTTAGGTTTTCGAACCTTCGAACATCTAAACATGCCATGCTTCATGTCGCATGTTTCAAACCTGAAACCCGAATTGGTAGGAAATCCTTTGTGTCAGGTTTCTAGACACTCCAAGCATGATGACATGGCATTAATGCCGAGTTTTTGGGTAGTTGGTACATGCATCAAGTGAGGTGTAATAAATGCGGGTTTTATAAATAGTTGGATTTACACGTCATTTTTACCACTGTATTTTTTATCTGCGTGAATTTTCTCATGCATGTTCCTTTGACCTTCAAACTTCGTTTGATCTCATGCTCGAATGTGTGACTCATTTTTGATTTTTTTCGACGTGATGAAGGTATTTTCCCTACCCTTTGCTTGTGAGGTCTATTAGATGTGTTTTTATGATGACATTTTTGACATTCTCCTCCCTTTCCTACTTTTCCTTTTAGGTTTAGTGTTTTTACTGTTTTCTTCATTTTTTGGTTTCATTTTAATATAATTGTTGCTTAGAATTCACCCTTTTGGTGTTTTCCTATTTTTATACCTTGGAATATGCGGTATTGTTGTTCAAACAAAAAGAGAAGAATACAAATCTCCTAACTATTAAAATGGCGTAAATTTTGCATGTCTTGACATCTCAAATATGTGATCCCTATATTTTGGGTTTTGCAGGGTGTTTTACAATCTCGATTTCCGCAGTATTTCAGGTTGTCCTAAGTGTCAGGCATCCAACATCTTCCAACATCCGGTTTCCAGTGTTTTGGGTTTTGCGAGGTGCTCAACACCTTCCAGTTCCCACAGTGTTTTGGGTCTTGCCGACTGCTTGACACCTTCCGGTTCCCGCAGTGTGTCGGGTCTCACCGAGTGTCCAACACCTAATATTTTCCGATACACTCAGCTGATTGTCGGGACTTTCAAAGTGTCTGACAAGGTCTAATCTCTAACACACTTCATAGTGCATCGAGGTCTGTGGGGTTGCTTAGCAAGTTCTCAAGCCCGAGTGTTCAAACTAGAAGTGATCAAGGCATTTCTCCTCCGAGACTCCTCATGTTGGATCCTGGACCATCATAGGATAAGTCAGATAAGTCAGGGAAGATGAAGTACAAATTCAGGAAGGTGGAGTCTCCTTCCTACATTGATTACAATTATGACATCCGGGATACAAAACTCAGAAATATAGACATGGAATATTTTTGGAATAGAATCAAGGATTCTTTCCAAACCCCTAGATGAGATCAATAGCTTGTATTGGCCTCCCTCTTGTAGTATAATTCCCCAAGTCTTCTCAAGGTGCCCCAAGTTCATCTTGAATGTGCTTCAAATTATGACTCTACTTCTTGTTTAGTGAGAAATCAGGTGAGAGAAGTCATAGTTAAATTAGACAAAGGTTACTTTGCCTAACCGAGGAGTATGTGGACGTACATCTCAAGTCAACATCAAAAGCTTGGGATAAATATCAAGAAGACTATATTAAACATGTGAAGAAGTTCCTGATCAAATCCAAGCCGGATATCTCTGGGCTTTTAAGATTTGTTCCTAGAAGTGATTTCATTCATGAGATCAATGATATCATTACCTTGCTGAGCCGAGTTTTTAGGTTTCCTGAGTCAAATGTTTTCCAAGGATGGATGTACCAATTCATGGTCATCATTAAGAAGAATCATCGGGGATTGATTGGGGTAGTCTTATCAGTGATGAGGTAGACTCCCAGATGAAAACAATCTTGTCTACTAGAAAGTTTTATATGTCCTCATATGTCACTTATACAACAATGATTGGTATGAAGAATTTTCCCAGATTGGACACAAAGGGGCACAAGGCGAGATGAACACATTTATCAAGTATTTTCCTCGGCTAATAAGGAAGGGGTCCAAGGACTAATTCAGAAGAGTAAATTATGCTTTCTTTTACAAGAACATTTGCAAGATGAACCCTAAACCGAGGAAAATAAGAGTCTTTGATGAGGCACAGACTGAAGTTTCAAAATGGGGTTATGTCTTCTTGCAATTTAAGAAGTTCACATACCTTCGAGTGGTCATGTACCCGGTGAATCCTTTCCAATTTACCTAGATACCCGGGAGACAAGATGATCCCGACGGAGTTGGTCGAGATTGTTGGATTTCCACAAGTTCCAACAAAGTAAACACAAGGCCGCCATATCCTTCCCAATTTCTATTGGAAGGTATACCTACTCAATGGTGGTAAAAGCCAAGAACGTAGTGCACGAGCTTCAGGAGAAGTTAAAGAAGCACATGAAGCATAGAGATGGGTTTGACTTTCAAGGAGTTCTTATGTCATATGGAACCCTGTACCTACATGTGCCTAGCATAGAAGACATCTGGGTTGATCTTCGTGATGAAGTTTCTATCCACGTAAAGGATCATAACAGTTAACAGCTTGACATCCAAGAGGGTGAGCTCGCGATAATGAAAGTGTTGATAATGATGCTTCATACGATGGATTGAATGAGGATCAATCATTTTCCAGCTATTGATTGGTCTATCGGTGAAAAAGCCTCTATTGTGGATAGATCAGCTCTGATTCTCACATGCACTAAGGCGTGGCTCACTTCTTGGGGAATGAGTTACAAAGAAGATAGTTTTTCAAAGTTTGTTGCTTTGGAAGTGGGGCCCTCCAAAAAGGAAAAGGACAAGAGCTCTTCTAAGAGGCCTATAAAGTTCAACTTTGTCAAGAAGGGAGGAGAACAAGAAGCCCCTTCATTTGCCACTCCAGTTGAGATGGTGAACATACCAGATTCACCAACCCAACTAGAAATAGGAGAAATCTCCTTAGAGGTAAAGGTGAGTCAACCTCGAATTTAACCTTTTGCTGATTTCCCA
Organism: Taxus wallichiana var. yunnanensis; assembly: GCA_018340775.1. Taxonomy (NCBI): domain Eukaryota; kingdom Viridiplantae; phylum Streptophyta; class Pinopsida; order Cupressales; family Taxaceae; genus Taxus; species Taxus wallichiana. Next base: position 118,759,962 of record CM031241.1, on the reverse strand, counting down.
ACAAAAATAAGTTTATCTCTCACTTCTCAGGCTTTTGCTTTAGGATCTATGCCTCCTCCTTTGCAACCACTTCCACCTCCTCTTTCTCCATCTTCTTTGTCAACCATGGCCAAAGCATCTTCTCCATTCTCTCACCTCTTTCTCATTGGAACCAAAGTGACTATAGATATGGCTCCTCCTTCTACACCTCTATTCACTAAATCCATTACCACACTTGTGGTTGTTCCCACTCCCCATGAGTCTTCCTCCACCTGCAAGTATGACCCTAACTCCTAAAACAGTAGCAAATTCTTCTGAACACCTCAATTGTTGTTTGATCGGACTTTGAGGAAGAGGAAGGTGGTAGTTCCCTTACCACCTTTGATTTCAATTCACTCAAGGCTGCTCTTCTAAAACCAGACAAGAAACACAAAATAGTTTCAAGGGTTTTAGTGGATTCTTCTGGGCAAAAATTCATAGATATCGCCACTCCCGTAGCTGAAAATACTAGAGAGACATAATGGCCTCTAACTATCGGATAACCATGGCCGATCTAAGGAAGGTGACGATAGAAGGAGCACAAGAAAATGCATGAGATGCTATGAACGTGCTATGCCAAAAGTTAAAAGAAACAAAGGAAAGCAGGGATGAGCTTAAAGAGAAATTGGAGCAGTTGACCAAAGTGTTACTCAAGCTCTCAAAGCCTCTTGAGTCAACACCATCATCCTCTACTCCTATCGGGTTCGATTTCTCATCGGTACCCATGATTGAGAAGATTAATGAAAAGGGGAGAGCGGTCGATGAATGGACCCAAAGGCTGCTCCTACAAGGAAAATAAGTCATCAAAGATACTATGGAAGTCTATCAATCTTTAGAGGATATAAAGAAAGATGGAGAGAAAATGGATGATGAGTTTTCGGTGGAAATCGGGAACTTAGAGTTGACTTTCAAACCTCTTCAAACATTGAAAAAATTTTCATCCCATCTTGCATCTTGGTCTGAGGAGGGCATCATTCCATAGTCGATGGTAAGAAAAATTAGAAGAAGAGTGGTTAAAATCTATGCGAAGGTGTTGAGATGAAGGCTCACTAACTAAAGCCATGCTAGTGATACTCAAGAAACATGTGAAGTATTTACAGTGATCATTCCACCAACTTACCTAATGAGAATGAGATGCAAAATTATAATCTTTGAAAATTCCAAGAATTTCAGCAAAGCGCTAGTGATACTCATTAAACATGTGCTTTGTTGAGAGGAAGATAAAGATCATGATTTCGACAAGCGAGGCTTTGAATAAGATGATGATAGCACAATGTGACATGTCATTTCAATCTTGAAATCGATTATGTATTTTTCATTTATGTTTCATCATATAAGAAGAAAATTTTGACTTGGTCTCTTACATGAGAGTCAAACAAAATAGGACTCTCTTTTAAAAGACTATTTTCTAGGATTTATCCTATTTTCTCTCAACACCTTTTATTATAATTAAGGGATGATGCTTATACATTCGAAAGGGTTGAGATTTTGGAATATTAAGAACTATTGTGAAGAAGAAAAAAATTTGTGCTTTCTTTTAATCATTTGAGGAATAGAAATCGATGCTTTTTTGCAAAATTTGTTATGAGATTCATCTCTCTTAAGATATTGTTCTTATGTTATGGATCTTAAGTTATTATTTGTTTAGCATTCTCAATAATTTTAATCATTTCAAACATTACATTACATTTTTTATCTAGAACTCATATGATTATTTTGTGATTTGTGTTTGCTCAAAAAAGAAAATACGTTCCCATCATTTCCTTCCATTGTGTATTCTTTTATCGATTCATTCTCATTTCAAAAAACAACAATATTTTACATTTCATTTATATGGACTTTGGGATTTATCCCAACCCCAATGGTTAGATTAATTTGAATACTATACATATTACTTTTGATGTGTTTTATATTAGTAATAAATAGGTAGCCTAACTTTGTCTTTGAGGAGGGATTTAATCCCATGTACTTTGTGGTTGAACCTCATATTTTGGCATGAAAAAATATCCAACCAATAGTTTTTGGTGACTCCGTTGGGGATATAGAAATTGATAAGACTAATTTATTCTCTTGGTGTTCGGTGAATCCATATTTTCCTTATTTACAAGAAGATCCATTGTCCATTTCATTCAGGCCAGAAGATCTTCACTTAGTTAAGCCAAGACAAGGTGAAACCGATCCATTCTTTGATATGCTTTAAAACATAATTTCAAGGATTTCACCCAATAACGTTGCATATAGTCGGGCAAGAATTCTTTTCCCATCCAAAGGAATCATATTCCTCAAGAACAAGAAGTCAAATTTTCATTCATATTCTTACTATATTTAGATTCTTGTTCACATTATTCTCGCAAGATATTTCCACATACCTCGTGCCTTGGGCCAAGCTATTGGTCCTCTTTCCCTTACTCCACCATTACATGACCTACCTCATGGATCACGGAATAATATTCCTAAGTTCAACGGTGATGGGAAATAACATCCTGATGAACACATTGCCTCATTCTTTGTTACATGCGGTGTTCTTGGGGTTGCTCACGAAGATGTCTCTGTTTGAATCTTCATTGAAACATTACATGGTGTAGCAACAGAATGGTTCTATCATCTCCCAAATGCATGCATTACCAACTAGGATACCATGAGATCTAGTATTTGAAGCAAGGTTCAAACCAGCTGAAGATTCTCATGCCTTGTTAGGAATAGCTTACCCACATGAAGAAGGAGTCTTACGAACCCATGTGGGACTTCATAGCCAAATTCAACAAGCTGATTCACAAGATTCCAGATCATGTTATTCCTACTCTTGAGAATCAGAAATGTTTCTTCATCAACGCTCAACCTCTAGATGTAAGCTTCTTGTTAAGAAGATCTATTATCCCTGATTTGGCCACCACTCAAGCTACGACCACCGAAATAGAAGATGATCTTATTCTAGCCAGAAAGATCAGAAAATAATCATCCAAGCCTAAAAATTAGAGTTCTTCTCAAAGTACTACTGATCCAATGATTCAGAAGATGGCTAATGACTTGATCACTTTGAAAAAGAAAATGTCTCAACAGGTGAGCAATGTTACGATCAAGATATTCCTAGGCATAATTTCACTAATACTAATGGCACCCTTACAAGAGATAGACCACGGTTAACTACTACTCAACCAAGGCTAGCCATCAAATCCCCTCTTGTTAATGTAGTAGTAGAGATAGTCAAAGAACATGAAGAACCAAAATCTCAAGATTATCACGAAGCTTTTCAAGCTTTGGGATATGTTGATGAGTATTATGATGATTCAGCTAGCGACTCCAACATTGGGTATTTTTAGAATACGATGAATATAGATGCGAAACCCGATTCGGTTAGTAATTTGCGGTCTTCACTCGATCTCAATCTCAGAATCCCAGAAAACTAGTTGAAATCTCTAAGGAGAAGAGTAAAGAAGCTCCCATGGTCATAGCTAAGAGAGGCTCTCCTATCTCAGCACAAACTGAAAAGGAGATAACTAAAAAAGTAACAACTTCCTCCTATTCTCCTTCTCCTACTCCTTAGACCAATACCTTAACTCGGCCCATGTGATCGAACTCAACCTACCATCACTCCTTCATACACTACTTTTGACATCATTGACCATGCAAAAAGAACCAAGATCCAAATGTCGAAGTAGAATCCCTTCAATCAAACCTAGAAAATTCAAGAAACTTTCCAAATTCATTAAAAGCAAGGTTGTTATTCCTTCATCTTTGAAAGGCATTTTTCTAGTCTTACTTACCTTCACCTCAAAACAATATGACCTCTCTGCTCCTTCTTCAGGAAAGATCAAACCATTTTATTTTCCTTACTCATAAATGGATTCAAACTCAAGCATGATTGCATCATTGACTCATGAGCCTCGATAACATGATGCTCACAAAAGTAGCCCATGCCCTTAGGACGTACTTTGACTAAATCATATGGACTATGTTATTCCATGGAAACCAAGCAAGTTCCTTGATTGGTCAAATCAAAGATGCACAATTTGTATTCATTGTCTTCCTAGAGAAGAGAGTAAAAATGACCATTCTGGTTGTTGATATTCTAGCTGCTTATGGTATTCTCTTAGGAAGAGGTTTTTGTAAAGATGTTAGGGGAGAGATCAACATGGACTAGACAAGGCTAAAATCCCATTTAATGGAGTTTCTCGCATTCTCCATCCCGAACCTCAAGTGAAGTATTTGGTCACTAAATCAGATGACCCCAAGGCTCAAATTATTTTCGAAGATGCTGGCTTGGGAAATTACTTCATGACATCAGAGGTACTAGTTGTAGACATCAAAGAGGAGGATTCTAATGCTATTTGGACCCTTGAATTTGATGGGAGCTATTCAACTACTGGATCAGGAGCTGGTGTAGTTCTTATATCTCTAGAATCTAAAATTTTCCCTTCGCCTTCAAGTTGCAGTTTGATAACACTAATAATACAAGTATGAAGCCTTGTTATTAGGATTAGAAATGGCTAGACAAAGGGAATTTTAAATCTTAAGGTTCAAGGAGACGTGGAGCTGATTGTTAACTAGGTGAAAGGGATATATCAAGTGAAAAATGGTCTCCTAAGACATTACAGGAATAAGGTATGGGATAACATAGAATGCTTTGATGATTTTTCCATCAAGGCAGTTTTGAGGGATCATAATGACAAAGCCGATTCTTTAGCCATGTCTGCATCTCTTCTCCTTCCTCATCCATAGTTCAAATGGGACATGTACACCATTGAAATTTTATATCGTCCCAGTGTTCTAGATAACTCAGCACATTGGCAAGTATTTAATGATGATCAACAAATATTGTCTTTTCTGGAAAAAGCTGATAATTTTAGTGAATTGTATTTTGAAGGGTAAGAATCCACTTTCCGTGAATCTGTTTTGAATTCATATCAAGAGGTTGATGGTGAGTTCATTCATCTAAAAGTAAATAAGATTCCCAAGGGATTGGTTTCTCTAGAAGGTCTGTTTGATAAACATGATCGTTTTATCCAAAATAAAAGGCAAATTGAAGGCACTTCTTGTCAAAAGTAGACCAAGTTAATCTGGGCTCTCTTGATCAACTATGGATGGTGAATATCAAGAAATGTTGTTCCCCTGAGGAGAAAGGAACATTGAATTCACTCTTGAAGAGATACATGGATTTCTTGGTCTGGTCCTATGTAGATTTAAAATCCTTCAAGCCCAAAGATGTGCAGCATAGTATTCCTTTGAAGTTTGATCTAAAACCCTACAGGCAGAAACAAAGGCATTACATTCCAAAAATCTCAGGGACCATTCTTGTACAAAATCCATAAGATGTTAGATGAAAGGATTATCTTTCCAATTCACCATTCTACCTGGGTTGCTAACATCATCCCTGTCAGGAAGAAGAATGGTGTAATATAGATTTGTGTGTATTTCTGGAACCTGAATAAGTCTTCATTAAAAGAAAACTATCCCTTTTCTATCATGGATTAGGTGTTACAGACTGTTACTGGATCAGAGATTGTATCCATACTCGATGGATTTTCAAGATATAATCAAGTTGAAGTAGCTGCTGAGGATCAACATAAAAAGGCATTCACAACCCCATGGGGAACCTTTGCTTACAGGAGGATGCCTTTTGGTTTGATCAACGCCAGAGCCACATTTCAGAGAGCTATGGACTTAGCTTTCAAAATCTAGATGGGTAAAGTCATATAGTCATATATTTGGATGAATTGATCATTTCTCTAAGAAATGGAGTGATCATTATAATCACTTAGAGCGGTACTTTAAGGTCCATGTGTCATTGGATTTCATTGAATCCTAAGAAATCTATGTTCGGGGTAGCTGGAAAACTATTAGGTCACATCGTGACTAGAGAAGGAACTAAAATTGACCCAGAGTGAGTTAAGGCCATCTTAGCCCTTACCTTAACCACAAGTAAAACTAGAGTTCATTGTTTTTTTTTGTTTTGAAAGGTTAATTTCCTAAGGAGGTTCGTACCTTATTTTTGATGATAAAACAAGGATATCCTTGGGATGATGAAATCTAAAACTCCATTCCAATGGATTACGAAGGAAGCTTGCATTTGATGAAGTCAAAAGGCAATTGCTCATGCTCCTGATCCGGTATGTCCAAATTTAAAAAAATTTCATCATGTACAACTATGCTTCCACACATATAGGTGTCGACCATCATGATGCAAGAGAACGAAGAAGGAATTAAATATCCCATCACTTTCATGAGCTTCCCATTAAAGGAACAGGCTAAAGATGTCACAGTTGAAAAGCATGCTTATGTGGTGGTACGAGTGGTGAAACATTTAAGATACTATGTGTTGAGTTCTCATACCCTCGTTCTCGTTCCTGATATTGCAGTTAAATCCATTTTGACTCAACAAGAGCTGGGTAGTCAACGAGATAACTGGATAGCTAAAGTCTAAGAGTATGAATTGGACATCATACCTACCAAGTTGGTACGAGGAAGGGGCCTTTTCCAATTGATTACAGAAAATAATGTTGAGACAGAATGTGAAAAAACTGAAGATAACTCTTCGGAATTACCAATGGTGCTTTTTGTGATCATAAGCGATGAAATGGTACACAGATATTGCTTTCTTTTTGACTTATGGTGAATGTACCCCACATTTAAGCCAAAAGGAGAAGAGGAAAGTTAAGTTAAGATCCGGAGATACATTCTGTGGGATAATGGAATGTACAAGAAAGGTATTGATGGTGTATTCCTGCATTGTGTTGATAAGTCACAACAGGTGAGGTTGCTAGAGTCCTTCCATAATATGGCATGCGGAGGACATTTATCCTCCTCTGTGATAGCTTATAAGATCCTATGGGCTAGGTACTATTGGCCTACTCTCTTTCAAGACTCAGCAGAATGGGTATCCAAATGTGAAGCTTGTCAACATTTTGTTGGTCATCCTAAGTTAGCAGCTCTTCCCCTGAAGCCTGTGGTCATTGAAGAACCTTTTTTCTAGTGGGGAATTGATTTCATTGGAGTATTGAATCCTACCTCTAGAATGTCGGACACAACTAGATTGATTCTTTGCCAGGCTATTTCACCAAGTGGGTGGAAGGTCCCATCAAGCGGGTAACCTCTAGAAGCTGAATTTGTCTACAACTTCCCAGAAGAAAATATAATGTGAAATATTTGGCAAAATGCCTCACAATATTGGTGCGAAAATGCCTCCAATTTTCCTAACCCATGAGTTGACAATTTTTTTATGGATTTGGGATGATGTTGGCTCATTCATCCGATTACTACCCTCATAGGCAATGGCCAAGCTGAATCGAAAAGCAACACGAACCGGTGACCATAATTAGAACATTGGTTTGAATAGTTTGATTTAAATCAAATAAATGTATTAGATTAGAATTGGAATGAATTCTAATACTTGGAAGATGAAAATGGCAAATAGATCCTTTCAAATTTGATCTCTATTTTGTCTTTTTCAAAGTGGAAAATACTTTATCCAAAATTCAGCGATTCGAACCTACAACCATTAAATAAGAAATTAAATTATGAAATTGAAGTAGTATGCCCTAAATGATCTCAATTGGACAAAAAGTACGCTTGAGGAATTTCTTAGAAAACTTAGAAAAATTGGGCTCAAAACCATTTTGTTGTTGTTTTCCTTTCAAAGTTGTTTTTTTAATATTGGGAGTCAATCAAACAAGCTTACCTTCCAAATCCATCCTAAATCCACGTAAGAACAATTCTCCAGTGTTTAATTTAAATGTTGAGAGAGGTAGGAATCAATTGATTGAAATTTCACAAGTTATAATTTAACAATTTACCTTTTAAAAATTTCATGCAATCGTTTTGGTGAAATTGACCCCTTAAAAATAAACAAAATCAAATAATTAATGATTTATGCAAAGAGAACGTTGAGATATTTCCAAAATTCTCGGGCCCAAAAATGATCTCCCGATCAAAAGTTATAGCCTTCAAATTTTTTTCTTCATTTGGCGAGATCATTAATTCTAAGCGGGGGCAAAAGAGAAAAAAATTGGGAAAGATTTCCTTGATAGGACCCACAATTTTCCCGAATTTTCCCTTAGCACTTTTTGGTAAACAATTAAAATGGCACGAATTCCCCGCTGCTGCTCCACTCGACCCATGAAGCCTTTCTTTTTGTCAAAATCATCTAATTTCAAAATGAAATTTTGGAAAAATTCCCCCATGTTTTGCCACTCCGCTTTTGCCTTTTTGGTTGTTTTTGCAGCCTTTCGATCCAAAGCTCAGATTTTTTAACCTTTAAAACAATTTGGCAAAAAAATTATAAGTTTCCTCCAACACCCCATTCCTGACCAATCTTGTAGTTTGGTTCACATGGCATCAGAAAATCAAGAGGAGCGGATCCCCTTTTTAGCTTAGTGTTTTAGAATTTTTTTCAAAAAATTTCCTAAATTCTCCCACCACCCCACCGATCCACATCTAATGGATAGCTAATGCGTGTCTTCACAACGTGTCCATGGAAGTGCGAAGAATTTTAAGTCTTTAAACCTTTTTCTCATAAAATTAAGTTTTTGCTAATTAAGAATGCATTTTGGTCAATGGTTGGATACAACCAATCATTGATTGACACGTGGTGCTTTGGGTGTTGATAGAGTGCAGATCATTTGATTCCATAGTGCCTTTTGGCAAAAAGGATCATTGTCTTAAAATCCTCCCCTGGCCTAATTTTTCTACCTTTTTAGAAATGCGAGACACATGTCCTCTTTTGGCTTGCTTCTAGACATGTAAGGAAGATCATGATTTTTTCCAAAAGGGAAAATGCACTAAAACTCTCCCCACCTTTGCTCGCACATGGGAAAATTTTCTTCCCTAGGCCCGCAGACCTGCTTTTGGGAAAATTTTCCTCCCAAGGTCCATCGTTTGAAAACTTGAGAAATATAAGGAGTTAGGAGGACTTCTTTATATCACAAGAAAGGTGAGGAAATTTCCTATCTAATGGGAATGTTTTTGGGAAGTTTTGAGTGCATTAATTTTGAGAAAAATCAAGTTGAATATTTTAATCATGTTAGAGAGTGGTATAATGAGAAATTACCCTCTTAACCTAATTGATTAATCTAACCCTAAGTTTTCCTTGTCTCTCTTTTATAATTGTCATATTAATATATAAATATAAGCTATTAATAGTATTTGGATTTGAAACTTACTCGTGACAACTATTGTCTTGGAACTCCTTTGTAGACTCTTTTAAAATAAATTCCATAATTTTCCTAACTAATCCTAGGTTGTTCTTGGGTCTCAAGTGGGTTGTTTTTATGATCAACCTACACTTGGTATAAGAGTAGTGGTTTAAAAGCTTGGGCCATTGGGAACACTAGAAAACTTGAGACATGAGCTTTAAACCTATTGAATCACACTTTTAAATCTAGAGAACAACCTTGTTGAAATTACATACTTAGTAAACATGGAAAAAGCTAATAAAACTTAGAAGAAGAACTAACTCTCGCTTTGGTCCAACTCCTTGCAAATGAGATGAGGGTTATTTTCACATAGAATTAGGCTTACCACCACCAAATCATGTTGTAGCAAAAAAGCCATCCTACCACATATTTTCACAGACAATCTAGGACATTAATGTCGCTTACGATAGGGTCCATGGGATCACGTGCCACTTACCCTCGAGACATGATAGAGAGCCATCAAGTGAGGCAACAAAACCAGCACCTTCTCAACATAGTGATGATCAAAGATCGAGAACTCCCATGTCAAGTCAGCTAGAGTAAAGTCATCATGGGGGATAGGAGACTCCTTTTAGGACATTAGAGATATATCTTAAATTCCTAGGATTATGGATGAGGTATCGGGTAGATCCTCAACTTTGCTATTGGCTGACTCATTATTTTGTAGACACAAGTGGATTTTAGGAAGAGGCATTGTTGGTGAGCTTGAGTGGATGCTTCAATCTCTAGTCCTTATTCTAAGCAAATGAAATATTGTGTTGCTATCCATATCATTAGAGATGGAGCTAGTGTTTGATGGAGGATCAGGATCAAGCTCCATGTTGATTTTGAGATCAGTACTTCTGGGATCTGAGAGGAGTGATTCGGGAGTATATATTTATCATGAAGGTTCATACAAGAATGGATAGATGAGTTTCATGACCTTCGACAGCATATCTTACGGTGGCAGTAGTATCTGGAATGGTGAAAAATAGAACCTGAGAGTAGATTTTGGATCTACTTTTATGTTGATTACATGCAAGATGAGTAGGTGTGGATCCATAGGTTCATCAGGGCTTGAATCTAGATATTGGAGGTGCATACAAATCCATTATTCATACACATTACAGAGGCCATCGAGAAGGCCTATATAGTAGAGGAGACTTTATTGGTAAAGACCCGTTCCTTCAGAGACCAAGTCCCAATGGAAGATTTAGGAAAACATATTGAGGGGATTAGTACTCTTCCTTGTGGTGGATTGCAAAGAAATTCAACAAAGTCATCTCTTAGACCTATTATCCCATTTTATGATCCCAACTAAAATTAAGATAACCATAGAATTTTTTTAGAAAAATCTCCCGAAATGCCCTTTTGAGGAGATTTTCAGGTTTTTAGGTTTCAACAACATGATCACATATTTTATATGTGCCTCATGCAAATTGTTCCCGAAACCCGAAACCCGATACAAGCCAGTTCATCGGGTTTTGGGACCTTGAAGCATCGGAACATGCCTTATCAAAAACATGCTTCATGTCACATGACTTCCGAAACCTAAAACCTGATATGTTCCTTTGTGTCGGGTTTTGGAACCTTCAACATCTAAACATACCATGCTTCATGTCACATGTTTCCTGAAACCCGAAACCCAAATTGGTAGGAAATCCTTTGTGTTAGGTTTCCTGGACACTCCAAGCATGATGACATGGCATTAATGCCGAGTTGTCGGTGGTTCACACACGCATCAAGTGAGGTGTAATAAATGTGGGATTTTTATAAATAGTTGGATTTACACGTCATTTTTACCAATCGTACTTTTTGTTGCGTGGATTTTCTCGTGCATGCTCTTCCAACCTCCAAACCCGATTTGATTTCATGCTCATTTGCGTGATTCATTTTTTATTATTTTTCGATGTGCTGAAGGTATTTTCCCTACCCTTTTCTTGTGAGGTCTATTAGATGTGTTTTTGTGATGATATTTTTGACATTCTCCTCCCTTTCCTGCTTTTCCTTTTAGGTTTAGGGTTTTTATTGTCTTCTTCATTTTTAGGTTTCATTCCAATAGAATTGTTGCTTAGAATTCACCCTTTGGGTGTTTTCCTATTTTTATACCTTGGAATATACCATTTTGTTGTTCAAAGAAAAGAGAAGAATACAAAAATCCTAACTATTGAAATGGCGGAAAGTTTGCATGTCTTGACATCTCAAAAACCCGATCCCTATATTTTGGGTTTTGCAGGGTGTTTTACAATCTCTGATTTCCATAGTATTTTAGGTTGTCCTAAGTTTCGGGCATCCAACATCTTCCGACATCCAGTTTCTAGTGTTTTAGTTTTGTGAGGTGCTCAACACCTTCCGGTTCCCACAATGTTTCGGGTCTTGCCAACTGCTTGACACCTTTCGGTTCCCGTAGTGTGTCGGGTCTCGCTGAGTGTCCAACACCTAATATTTTCTGATACACTTAGCTAATTTTCAAGACTTTTCAAAGTGTTTGATAAGGTCTAATCTCTGACACACTCACAGTGCATCGGGTCTTGTGGGGTTGCTTAGCAAGTTCTCAAGCCCAGTGTTCAAACCAGAAGTGATCAAGGCATTTTCTCCTCCAAGACTCCTCATGTTAGATCCTGACCATCACAAGATAAGTTAGATAAGTCAGGGAAGATGAAGTACAAATTCAGAAGGTGGAGTCTCCTTCCTACATTGATTGCAATTATGACATCCGGGATACAGAACTCGGAAATATAGACATGGAAGATTTTTGGAATAGAATCAAGGATTCTTCCCAAACCCCTGGATGAGATCAATAGCTGGTAGTGGCCTCCCTCTTACAGCAGGATTCCCCATGTCTACTCAATGCCCAAGTTCATCTTGGCATGTGCTTCAATTATGACTCTACTTCTCGTTCAGTGAGAAATCAGGCGGGAGAAGTCATAGTTAAGTTAGATGGAGGTTACTTCTGATGACCTTCTCAATTGCCTAACTTCGAGGAGTATGTGGACGTAGATCTCAAGTCAAATAAAATCTAGGACAAGGATCAAGATGACTACATCAGGCATGTGAATAGGAAATTCTTGATCAAGGCCAAGTCGCCATCTCAAGGTTCCCCAAGTTTGTCCCTAGGAGTGATTTCATCCTTGAGATCAATGACATCATCACCTTGCTAAGTCAAGTATTTGGACTCCCTGAGTCAAGGGACTTCCAAGGATGGATGTATCAATTCATGGTGATCATGAAGAAGAATGAACAAGGGATTGATTGGGGTAGTCTTATCAGTGACGAGATAGACTCCTAGATGAAAATAGTCTTGTCTACGGGAAATTTTTATATGTCCTCATATGTCACCTATGATAGTTGGTATGAGGAATTATCCCAGATTGGACACAAAGGGGAACAAGGCAGCTGAACACATTTATCATGGTATTTTCCTTAGCTAACAAGGAAGGGGTCCAGGACCAATTCAAAGAGTAAATGATGCTTTCTTTTACGAGAACATCTGCAGGATGAACCCCAAACTGAGGAAAACAAGAGTCTCTGATGAGGCATGGGCTGAAGTTTCAAAATGGGGTTGTGTCTTCTTGCAATTTAAGAAGTTCACATACCTTCGAGTGGTCATGTACCCAGGTGATCCTTTCCAATTTCCTAGATACCCAGGAGACAAGCTGATCCTGATGGAGTTGGTCAGGCAATTGTTGGATTTCCACAAGTTCCAACAGAGTAAGCACAAGGCCACCATATCCTTCCCAATTTCTATTAGAAGGTATACCTACTCAATGGTGGTAAAATCCAAGAATGTAGTGCACGAGCTTCAGAGAAGTTAAAGAAGCACATGAAGCACAGAGATGGGTTTGACTTTCAAGGAGTTCTTAAGTCATATGGAACCCTATACCTACATGTGCCTAGCATAGAAGACATCTGGGTTGATCTTCATGATGAAGTTGTTATCCACGAAAGGATCATAGCAGGTTAACACTTGAAGAGATTTAGACACTTGAGCTGACATCCCAGAGGGTGCTGGTGACAATGAAAGTGTTCTGGATGCTTCATATGATGGACTGAATGAGGATCAATATGTTTTCCCAGCTATTGATTGGTCTATCGGTGAAAAATCCTCTATTGCGGATAGATCAGCTCTCGATTCTCACATGCACTAAGGCATGGCTCATTTCTTGGGGAATGAGTTACAAAGAAGAGAGTTTTTCAAAGTTGGTTACTTTGGAAGTGGGGCCCTCCAAAAAGGAAAAGGACAAGAGCTCTTCTAAGAGGCCTATAAAGGTCAAATTTTTCAAGAAGGGAGGAGAACAAGAAGCCCCTTCATCTTGCCACTCCAGCTGAGATGGTGAACATACCAGATTCACCAACCCCACTAGAAATAGGAGAAATCTCTTTGGAGGTAGAGGTGAGTCAACCTCTAATTTCACCTTTTGTACTGATTGCCCAACAAAAGTAAGTTTATCTCTCACTTCTCGGCTTTGGCTTTAGGATCTACACCTCCTCCTTTGCAACCACTTCCACCTCCTCTTTCTCCATCTTCTTCATCAGCCATGGCCAACATCTTCTCTAGTCTCTCACCTCTCTCTGCTGGAACCAAAGTGACTATAGATATGCCTCCTCCTTCACACCTCTTTTCACTAAATCCATTACCACACTTGTGGTTGTTCCCACTCCACCAGTGAGTCTTCCTCCACCTACAAGTGTGACCCTAACTCCTACAACATAGTAGAAAATTCTTCTAGCATGCCTCAATGGTTTCTTGATCAAACTCTGAGGAAGAGGAAGGTGGTAGTTCCCCTACCAACCTTTGATTTCAATTCACTCAAGGCTTCTCATTGCTAAATCAACCAAGAAACCCAAAATAGTTTCAAGGGTTTTAGTGGATGCTTCAGGGGCACAAATTTGTAGAGATCACCACTCCCATAGCTGACAAGACTAGAGAGGACATAATGGCCTCTGACTATCAGATAACCAGGGTCGATCTAGGGAAGGTGACGGTAGAAGGAGCACAACAAGATGCACGAGATGCTATGAATGTGTTATGTCAAAAGTTAAAAGAAACAAAGGAAAGTAGGGATGAGCTTAAAGAGAAAGTGGAGCAGTTGACCGAAGTGTTACTCAAGCTCTCAAAGCCTCTTGAGTCAACACCATCATCCTCTACTCCTATCGGGTTTGATTTCTCATCGGTACCCATGATTGAAAAGATCAATGAAAAGGGGAGAGTGGTCGATGAATGGACCCAAAGGCTGCTCCTATAAGGAAAAGAAGTCATCAAGATATAATGTGGAAGTCTATCAATCTTTAGAGGATATAAAGAAAGATGGAGAGAAAATGGATGATGAGTTTTCATCAAATCGAAACCTAGAGTTGACTTTTGAAGCTCTCCAAATGCTGAAATAGATCCCATCCCGCATCTTGGTCGAGGAGGGCATCATTCCACATGGGGATAAACATTTTCAGCTAACTAAAGAGAATAAATGGATTCTCAATTTTCTTGTGGAAAATTGAGAGAATCAAGAGATCAATTTCAAAGTCGATGGCAAGAATGACTTAGAAGAAGAGTTATCCTAAATCTTTGTCTAAGGTGTTGAGTGAAGGCATCATATCCTACCATGATGATCTTTACAAAGATCCAAGAATTAATTCAGCATGAACCAACTTACGGATTCGAAAATATGATGAAGTTGAACATTCTTTGGAGACCCTGAGGAAACTCAACAAGAGATTGAAAAAGCTTCCATGCTAGTGATACTTAGGAAACATGTGAAGTTCTGAGTGATCATTCCACCGAGAAATGAGATGTAGGGTATAATCTGAAAATTCCAAGAATTTCAGGACAAGTAGGCTTTGTTGGAGGAAGATAAAGATGATGATACAGAATAAGCACAATGCGACATGTCATTTCAATCTTGAAATCGACATGTCTTTTTCATTTTTGTTTCATCACATAGGAAGCAAATTTTGACTTGGTCTCCTGTGAGAGTCAAGCAAAATAGGACTCTCTTTTAAAAGACTATTTTCTAGGATTTATCCTATTTTCTCTCAATGCCTTTTATTATAAATAAGGGATGCTTATGCATTCCAAAGGGTTGAGATTTTTGGAATATTGAGAACTATTGTGAAGAAGAAAAACTTTGTGTTTTCTTTTAATCATTTGAGGAATAGAAATCGATGCTATTTTTGCAAACTTTGTGTTGTGAGATTCATCTCTCTTAAGATATTGTTCTTATGTTCAGGATCTTAAGCTATTCTTTGTTTAGCATTCTCAATCATTTTAATCATTTCAAACATTACATTACATTTTTTATCTAGAACTCATATGATTATTTCGTGATCTGATGTTTTCTCGAAAGAAAATATGTTCCTGTCATTTCCTTTCCATTGTGTATTCTTTTTTGATCCATTCTATTTCAGAAAACAACAATATCTTTACCTAGCATGGATATGGACTTTGGGATTCTATCCCAACCCCAATGGTTAGATTAATGTGAATATTGTACATATTATTTTTGATGTGTTTTAGATTAGTAATAAATAGGCAGCCTCACCTATCTTTGAGGAGGGATTTAATCCCATGTACTATGGTTGAACCTCATATTTTGGCATGAAAAAATATCCAACCAATAGTTTTTGGTGACTCCATTGGGATATACGGATTGATAAGACTAAGCTTATCCTTTTGGTGTCTGTGACTCCATATTTTCCTTATTTTCAAGAAGATCCATTTTCTAGTTCAAGCTGGCCAGGAAGATCTTCACTCGGTTAAGCCGAGCCAAGGGTGAAACTGATCCATTCTTTGATCTGCTTCAACAACATAATTTCAGGCTTTCACCCAATAGTGTTGCATCTAGCCGGGAAAGAAGTTCTTCACCCATCCAAAGGAATCAGATTCCTCAAGAACAAGAAGTCTCTACAACTTGTCATGCATTATTCTTGTCAGATATTCAAGATTCTGTTCACACTTCATTCAGAAGAATGGTAGCACAACATGTGCCTTGGGGCACAGTTATTGGTCCTCTTTCCCTTACTCCACCATTACATGACCTACCTCATGGATCACGGAAGAATATTCCTAAGTTCAACGGTGATGGGAAATAACATCCTGATGAACACATTGCCTCATTCTTTGTTGCATGCAATGTTCTTGGGTTGCTCACAAAGATGTCTCTATTTGACTCTTCATTGAAACATTGCATGGTGTAGCAATAGAATGGTTCTATCATCTCCCAAATGCATGCATTACCAACTAGGCTACCATGAGATCTGTATTTGAAGCAAGGTTCAAACCAGCTGAAGATTCTCATGCCTTGTTAGCACAAGCTTACCCACATGAAGAAGAGTCTTATGAACCCATGCGGGACTTCATAGCCAAATTCAACAAGCTGATTTGCAAGATTCCAGATCGTGTTGTTCCTACTCTTGAGAATCAGAAATGTTTCTTCATCAACACTCAACCTCCGGATGTAAGCTTCTTGTTAAGAAGATCTATTATCCCCGATTTGGCCACCACTCAAGCTATGACCACCAAAATAGAAGATGATCTTATTTTCCAAAAAAAGATCAAAAAATAATCATCCAAGCCTAAAATTATAGTTCTTCTCAAAGTACTACTGATCCCATGATTCAGAAGATGGCTAATGACTTGATCACTTTGAAAAATCAAATGTCTCAATAGGTGAGCAATGTTCCGTATCGGGATATCCTAGATGAAATTTCAATAATACTAATGGCGCGCCCACAAGAGATAGACCATGGTTAACTCGCTGCTCAACCAAGGCTGGCCATCGAAGCTCCTCTTGTTAACACAACAGTAGAGATAGTCGAAGAAGATGAAGAACCATAAGCTCAAGATTATCACAAATATTTTGAAGCTTCGGGATATGTTGATGAGTCTTATGACGATTCAACTGGTGACTCCAACATTGGGTATTTTGGAATACGAGGAAGATGGATGTGAACCTGATGGTTAGTCATTTGTGGTCTTCACTCGATCTCAATCTTAGAATCCCAAAAACTAGTTGAAATCTCTAAGGAGAAGAGTAAAGAAGCTCCCACGGTCATAGCTAAGAGAGGCTCTCCTATCTCAACGCACAAACTGAAAAGGAGATAACTAAAAAAGTAACAACTTCCTCCTATTCTCCTTCTCCTACTCCTAAGACCAGTACCTCAACTCAGGCCCATGTGATCAGAACTGAACCTACCATCACTCCTTCATACACTACTTTTGACATCATTGACCATGCAAAAAGAACCAAGATCCAAATGTCAGAAGTAGAATACCTTCAATCAAACCCGGAGCAATTCGAGAAACTTTCCAAATTCATTAGAAGCAAGGTTGTTATTCCTTCATCTTCAAAGGCATTTTGTCTAGTCCTACTCAACCTTCACCTCAGAACAATATGACCTCTGCTCCTTCTTCAGGGAAGATATCAAACCATTTTATTTGTCCTTACTCATAAATGGATTCAAACTCAACAATTGCATCATTGACTCAAGAGCCTCCGATAACATGATGCCCACAAAAGTAGCCCATGCCCTTGGACTTACTTTGACTAAATCATATGGATGGTGTTACTCCATGGAAACCAAGCAAGTTCCCTTGATTGGTCAAATCAAAGATGCACAATTTGCATTTGTTGCCTTCCCGAGAAGAGAGTAAAAATGACCATTCTGGTTGCTGATATTCCAGCTGCTTATGGTATTCTCTTAGGAAGAGGTTTTTGTAAAGATGTTGGGGAGAGATCAACATGGACTGGACCAAGGCTAAAATCCCAGTTAATGGAGTTTCTCGCATTCTCCATCCTGAACCTCAAGCAAAGTATTTGGTCACTAAATTAGACGACCCCAAGGCTCAAATTATTTTCGAAGATGCTGGCTTGGGAAATTACTTCATGACATCAGAGGTACCAGCTGTAGACATCAAAGAAGAGGATTCTAATGCTATTTGGACCCTCGAATTCAATGGGATCTATTCAACTACCGGATCAGGAGCTGGTGTGGTTCTTATATCTCCGATTCTAAAATCTTTCCCTCCGCCTTCAAGCTACAGTTTGATAACACTAATAATATAGCTGAGTATGAAGCCTTGTTATTAGGATTAGAAATGGCCAGAAAAAAGGGAATTTGAAATCTCAAGGTTCAAGGAGATGCGGAGCTGATTGTTAACTAGGTGAAAGGGATCTATCAAGTGAAAAATGATCGCCTAAGACATTACAGGAATAAGGTATGGGATAACATAGAATGCTTTGATGCTTTTTCCATCAAGGCAGTTTTGAGGGATCATAATGACAAAGCCGATTCTTTAGCCATGTCTGCATCTCTTCTCCTTCCTCATCCACAGTTCAAATGGGACATGTACACCATTGAAATTGTATATCATCCCAGTGTTCTGGATAACTCAGCACATTGGCAAGTATTTAATGATGATCAACAGATATTGTCTTTTCTAGAAAAAGATGATAATTTTAGTGAACTATATTTTGAAGGGTCAGAATCAACTTTCCGTGAATCTGTTTCAAATTCATATCAAGAGGTTGATGGTGAGTTCATTCAGCTAAAAGGAAATAAGATTCCCAAGGGATTGGTTTCTCTAGAAGGTCTGTTTGATAAACATGATCGTTTTATCTAGAATAAAAGGAAAACTGAAGGCACTTCCTCATCAAAAGTAGACCAAGTTAATCTGGGATCTCCTGATCAACCACGGATGGTGAATATCAAGAAATGTTTGTTCCCCTGAGGAGAAAGAAAATTCACTTCACTCTTGAAGAGATACATGGATGTCTTGGCCTGGTCCTATGTAGATTTAAAATCCTTCAAGCCCAAAGATGTGCAGCATAGTATTCCTTTGAAGTCTGATGTAAAACCCTACAGGCAGAAACAAAGGCATTACAATCCAAAAATCTCAGGGACCATTCTTGTAGAAATCCAAAAGATGTTAGATGCAAGGATTATCTTTCCAATCCACCATTCTACCTGGGTTGCTAACATCATCCCTGTCAGGAAGAAGAATGGTGAAATCTAGATTTGTGTGGATTTCTGGAACCTGAATCAGTCTTCGTTAAAAGAAAACTATCCCTTGCCTATCATGGATCAGGTGTTACAAATTGTTACTGGATCAGAGATGCTATCCATGCTCGATGGATTTTCAAGATATAATCAAGTTGAGGTAGTAGGTTGAGGATCAACATAAAATGACATTCACAACCCCATGGGGGACCTTTGCTTACAGGAGGATGCCTTTCGGTTTGATCAACACTAGAGCCACATTTCAGAGAGCTATGGACTTAGCTTTCAGAGATCTGATGGGTAAAGTCATAGTCGTATATTTGGATGACTTGACATTTTCTCTAAGAAGCAGAGTGATCATTATGATCACTTAGAGCAGGTACTCCTAAGGTGCAGGTGTCATGGGATTTCATTGAATCCTAAGAAATCTATGTTCGGGTAATCAAGGAAAATTGTTGGGTCACATCATGACTAGAGAAGGAACTAAAATTGACCCAGAGTGAGTTAAGGCCATCCAAGGCCTTACCTTACCCACAAGTAAAACTAGAGTGCATTCCTTTTTCAGAAAGGTCAATTTCCTAAGGAGGTTCGTACCTGATTTTACCGATAAAACCAAGGATATCCTTGGGATGATGAAAGGTAAAACTCCATTTCGATGGAGTACCAAAGGGAAGCTTGCATTTGATGAAGTCAAAAAGGAAATTTCTCATGCTCCTATTCTAGTATGTCCAAATTTAAAAAAGATTTCATCATGTACAGCTATGCTTCCACACATACAGTATCAGCCATCCTGATGTAGGAGAACGAAGAAGGCATTGAATCTCCCATCACTTTCATGAGCTTCCCATTAAAGGAACATGAATTAAAGATGTCACAGATTAAAAAGCATGCTTATGCGGTGGTACGAGTGGTGAAACATTTCAGATACTATGTGTTGAGTTCTCATACCCTCATTCTCGTTCTTGATACTACAGTTAAATCCATTTTGACTCAACAAGAGCTGGGTAATCAAAGAGCTAACTAGATATCTAAATTCCAAGAGTATGACTTGGACATCATACCTACCAAGTTGGTACGAGGAAGGGGCCTTTTGATCCAATTGATTGGAGAAAAAAATGTGAAGAAACTAAAGATACCTCTTCGAGAATTGCCCATGGTGCTTTTTGTGAGCATAACCGACAAATAGTACACAGATATTGCTTTCTTTCTGACTTATGGTGAATGCTCCCACACTTAAGCCAAAAGGAGAAGAGGACGGTTAAGTTAAGATCTGCAAGATACATTTTGTGGGATAATGGAATGTACAAGAAAGGTATTGATGGTGTATTCTTGCATTGTGTTGATAAGTCACAGCAGGTGAGGTTGCTAGAGTCCTTCCATAATCAGCATGCGGAGGACATTTCTCTTCCTCCATGATAGCTTATAAGATCCTATGGGCTAGGTACTATTTTCCTACTCTCTTTCAAGACTCAGAAGAATGGGTATCTAAATGTGAATCTTGTCAACATTTTTTGGTTGCCGTAAGTTAGCAACTCTTCCCCTGAAGCCTGTGGTCATTGAAGAACCTTTTTCCAGTGGGGAATTGATTTCATTGGAGTATTGAATCCTACCTCTAGTGTCGACACAACTACGTGCTCACTACCATAGACTATTTCACCAAGTGGGTGGAAGTTGCACCTATCAAGCAGGTAACCTCTGAAGTTGTCTACAACTTCCTTAAAGAAAATATAATTGTCAGATTTGGTGTGCCTCACAAGATTGTTGCCGAAAATGCCTCCAATTTTTCATCCCATGAGTTGACAAATTTTTTTTATGGATTTGGGATCACGTTGGCTCATTCATCCGATTACTACCCTCAAGGCAATGGTCAAGCTGAATCGAGCAACAAAAACCTAGTGACCATAATCAAAAAGTTGGTTGATGAGAATCAAAGGACATGGCACAAAGCATTGTATGATGCATTGTGGGCTGATCGGATTACTCCTAAATGAGCTATTGGGATGTCTCCATTCCAGGTGTTGTATGGGATTATGCAATGAGATCCCTATCTCTATAGAATTGTCAGCCTTGCAGTTGGCCAAAGCAATTGAAGATGAAACTTTTCAAAGTTCTATTGAGAAGAGGGTTATGTACCTAGCCAGGTTGGAAGAGGAAAGAAGCAAGGTGGTTGATCACATTACAGATCATCAGAGAAAAGTAAAGAAGATATTTGATAAGAAATCAAAGCAACGTGACTTTCAAATTGAGATCTAGTGCTTCTTTGGGATAAGAGAAGGGAACAGAAAGGAATGCATGGAAAGTTTGATTCTTTGTGGAAAGGACCTTTTAAGATCCATCAGCTGAATGGTGAAAATAGCTTCTGTCTATCATATCTCGATGGAGAGTTGCTTCCTCTACCTTTCAGTGGTCAACATCTAAAGTTGTTCCATCAGTAATGCAAGATGCTCTCTTGCATTGTATATATTTTGTTTTCTGTCATGTGTTTGCTTTTTGTTTCTTTCTTTCTTTGTTGGTTTTTGGTTTTCTTCTTTCAAACTCCATAGCCCAATGGATAAAGCTAGAGATTCTGAGTTCTCTTCCTTTGATGTCACAAAGAAAGTCCCCAACTGGAGCCAGTTGTTATCCCATTTTAATGATTCCAGCTAAAATTAAGATAACCATAGAAATTTTTTAGAAAAATCTCCTAAAATGCCCTTTTGAGGAGATTTTTGGGTTTTCGGTTTCAACAACATGATCACATATTTTATATGTGCCTCATGCAAATTGTTTCTCAAAACCCGAAACCCGATACAAGCCAGTTTTGTTAGGTTTTCAGACTTTGAAGCATCGAACATGCCTTATCAAAAACATGCTTCATGTCACATGACTTTCAAACCTCGAAACCTAATATGTTCCTTTGTGTCAGGTTTTCGGAACCTTCAACATCTAAACATACCATGCTTCATGTCGCATGTTTCCCAAACCCAAAACCCGAATTGGTAGGAAATCCTTTGTGTCGGGTTTCCAGGACACTCCAAGCATGATGACATGGCATTAATGTTGAGTTGTTGGGTAGTTGGCACACGCGTCAAGTGAGGTGTAATAAATGTGGGGTTTTTATAAATAGTTGGATTTACACGTCATTTTTACCAGTCATACTTTTTGTTGCATGGATTTTCTTGTGCATGTTCCTTCAACCTTCAAACTCGATTTGATCTCGTGCTCGATTGTGTGACTCATTTTTGATTATTTTTGACGTGTTGAAGGTATTTTCCCTACCCTTTGCTTGTGAGGTTTGTTAGATATGTTTTTGTGATGATATTTTTGACATTCTCCTCCCTTTCCTAATTTTCCTTTTAGGTTTAGGGTTTTTATTGTTTTCTTCATTTTTTTCTTTCATCCAATAAAATTGTTTCTTAGAATTCACCCTTAGGGTGTTTTCCTATTTTATACCTTGGAATATACCTTTTTGTTTTTTAAAGAAAAAGAGAAGAATACAAAATCCTAACTATTGAAATGGCGGAAAGATTGCATGTCTTGACATCTCAAAACCCGATCCCTTATTTTGGGTTTTGCAGGGTGTTTTACAATCTCCAATTTCCATAGTATTTAAGGTTGTCCTATGTATCAGGAATCCAACATCTTCGGAAATCTCGGTTTATAGTGTTTCAAGTTTTGTGAGGTGCTCAACTCCTCTCGGTTCCTAGAGTGTTTCGAGCCTTCTTTGACTACTTGACACCTTCCAGTTCCTACTGTATGTCGGGTCTCGTTGAGTGTCCAACACCTAATATTTTCTTATACACTTAGTTAATTGTTGGGACTTTCAAAGTTTTTGACAAGGTCTAATCTCCTACACAATTCACATTGCATCGGGTTTGTGGGGTTGCTTAGTAAGTTCTCAAGCCCGAGTGTTCAAACCAGAAGTGATCAAGGCATTTCTCCTCGAAGACTCCTCATGTCGGATCCTAGACCATCACAAGATAAGTCAGATAAGTCAAGGAAGATGAAGTACAAATTTAGGAAGGTGGAGTCTCCTTCCTACATTGATTGCAATTATGACATCCGGGATATAGAACTCGGAAATATAGACATGGAATATTTTTGGAATAGAATCAAGGATTCTTCCCAAACCCCTAGATGAGATCAATAGCTGGAAGTGGCCTCCCTCTTGCAGTAGGATTCCCCATGTCTTCTCAGTGCCCCGAGTTCATCTTGGCATGTGCTTCGAATTATGACTCTGCTTCTCGTTCAGTGAGAAATCAGTGGGAGAAGTCATAGTTAAGTTAGACAGAGGTTACTTCGATGACCTTCTCAGATTTCCTAACTTCGAGGAGTATGTGGATGTAGATCTCAAGTCAACACAAAAATCCTGGGACAAAGATCAAGAAGATTGTATTAAACATGTGAATAAGAAATTCTTGATCAAGGCCAAGCCAATTGTCTCTAGGTTTCCAAGATTTGTTCCTAGAAGTGATTTCATTCATGAGATCAATGATATCATTACCTTGTTGAGCCGAGTTTTTGGATTTCCTGAGTCAAATGTTTTCCAAGGATGGATGTACCAATTCATGGTCATCATTAAGAAGAATCAACAAGGGATTGATTGGGGTAGTCTTATCAGTGATGAGGTAGACTCCTAGATGAAAACAGTCTTGTCTACGAGAAAGTTTTATATGTCCTCATATGTCACTTATGCAGCAGCTGGTATGAGGAATTATCCCAGATTGGACACAAAGGGGAACAAGGCATCTGAACACATTTATCATTATTTTCCTCAGCTAACAAGGAAGGGGTCCTAGGACCAACCCAAAAGACTAAATGATGTGTTCTTTTACGATAACATCTACAGGGATGAACCCTAAACCGAGGAAAACAATTATCTTTGATGAGGTATGGGCTGAAGTTTCAAAATGGGGTTGGGTCTTCTTGTAATTTAATAAGTTCACGTACCTTCAAGTGGTTATGTACCCGGTGATCCTTTCCGATTTCCCAGATACCCAGGAGACAAGCTGATCCTGATGGAGTTGGTTAGGCAATTGTTGGATTTCCACAAGTTCCAACAGAGTAAGCACAAGGCCATTGTATCCTTCCCAATTTCTATTGGAAGGTATACCTGCTCAATGGTGGTAAAATCCAAGAACATAGTGCACGAGCTTCAGGAGAAGTTAAAGAAGCACATGAAGCATAGAGATGGGTTCAACTTTCAAGGAGTTCTTAAGTCATATGGAACCTTGTACCTGCATGTGCCTAGCATAGAAGACATTTGGGTTGATCTTCGTGATGAAGTTGCTATCTGCAGAAAGGATCATAGTAGGTTAACACTTGAAGAGATTCAGACACTTGAGCTTGCTGACATCCTAGAGGGTATTGGCGATAATGAAAGTGTTCTAGATGCTTCATACATGATTGAATGAGGATCAATATGTTTTCCTAGCTATTAATTGGTCTGTGGTGAAAAAGCCTCTATTGTGGATAGATCAGCTCTGATTCTCACATGCACTAAGGCATTTCTCACTTTTAGGGAATGAGTTACAAAGAATATAGTTTTCCAAAGTTTGTTGCTTTGGAAGTGGGGCCCTCCAGAAAGGAAAAGGACAAAAGCTCTTCTAAGAGGCCTATAAAGTTCAAATTTGTCAAGAAAGGAGGAGAACAAGAAGCCCCTTCATCTACCACTCTAGCTGAGATGGTGAACATACCAGATTCACAAACCCCACCAAACATAGGAGAAATCTATTTAGAGGTAGAGGTGAGTCAACCTCTAATTTCACCTTTTGTTGATTTCCCAACAGAAGTAAGTTTATCTCTCACTTCTCAAGCTTTGGCTTTAGGATCTACACCTCCTCCTTTACAACCACTTCCACCTCCTCTTTCTCCATCTTCTTCATCAAACATGGCTAGCATCTTCTCCGGTCTCTCACCTCTCTCTAGCTGGAACCAAAGTGACTATAGATATGCCTCCTCCTTCGCACTTGTTTTCACTGAATCCATTACCACACTTGTGGCTATTCCCACTCCACCAGTGAGTCTTCCTCCACCTACAAGTGCGACCCTAACTCCTACAATAGTAGCAACTTCTTCTAGCATGCCTCAATGGTTGCTTGATCAGACTTTGAGGAAGAGGAAGGTGGTAGTTCCCCTACCAGCCTTTGATTTCAGTTCACTCAAGGCTTCTATAGCTAAATCAACCAAGAAACCCAAAAAAATTTCAAGGGTTTTAGTGGATGCTTCAAGGCACAAATTTGTAGATATCACTACTCGTGCAATGACAAGACAAGAGAGGATATATTGCCCTCGACTATCGATAACCGTGGTTTATCTAGGGAAGGTGACGGCGAAGGAGCACAATAAGATGCACGAGATGATATGAACGTGTTATGTCGAAGTTAAAATAAACAAAGGAAAGTAGTGATGAGCTTAAAGAGAAAGTGGAGCAGTTGACCGATGTGTTACTCAAGCTCTCAAAGCCTCCTGAGTCAACACCATCATCCTCTACTCCTATCGGGTTCAATTTCTCATCGGTACCCATGATTGAGAAGATTAATGAAAAGGGGAGAGCAGGTCGATGAATGGACCCAAAGGCTGCTCTTGCAAGGAAAAGAAGTCATCAAAGATACTATGGAAGTCTATCAATCTTTAGAGGATATAAAGAAAGATGGAGAGAAAATGGATGATGAGTTTTCAGCAGAAATCGGGAACCTAGAGTTGACTTTCGAAGCTCTCCAAACACTGAAATAGATCCCATCCCACATCTTGGTTGAGGAGGGCATCATTCCACATGGGGATAAAAATTTTCAGCTAACTAAAGCCATCAGATTCAGAATAAATATTCTCAATGAAGCTTGCAACAAATTGAGAGAATCAAGAGATCAATTGGTTGATGGCAAGAACGACTTAGAAGAAGAGCTAGTCAAAATATGTGCTAAGGTGTTGAGTGAAGGCTCAGGTATCTTACCTGTTGATGATCTTTACAAACAGATCCAAGAATTAATTCAGCATGAACCAACTTATGGATTTGGCATGGAAATCATTGACAGGTTTGTGAAAATTGAACATTCTTTGGAGACCCTAAGGAAACTCAACAAGAGATTGAAAAATCTTCCTGGCAATGCTAGTGATACTCAAGAAACATGTGAAGTTCTGAGTGATCATTCCACCGTGCACCGATGAGAATGAGATGCAGGGTATAATCTGAAAATTCCAAGAATTTCAGGACAAGCAGGATTTGTTGGAGGAAGATAAAGATGATGATACAGAATAAGCACAATGCAACATGTCATTTCAATCTTGAAATTGACATGTCTTTTTCATTTCTGTTTCATCACATAGGAAGAAAATTTTGACTTGGTCTCCTACATGAGAGTCAAGCAAAATAGGACTCTCTTTTAAAAAGACTATTTTCTAGGATTTATCCTATTTTCTCTCAACGCCTTTTATTATAAATAAGGGATGCTTATGCATTCCAAAGGGTTGATATTTTTGGAATATTGAGAACTATTGTGAAGAAGAAAAACTTTGTGTTTTCTTTTAATCATTTGAGGAATAGAAATCAATGCTATTTTTGCAAACTTTGTGTTGTGAGATTCATCTCTCTTAAGATATTGTTCTTATGTTCTGGATCTTAAGCTATTATTTTTTAGCATTCTCAATCATTTTAATCATTTCAAACATTACATTACATTTGTTATCTAGAACTCATATGATTATTTCGTGATCTATGTTTGCTCGAAAGAAAATACGTTCCCATCATTTCCTTTCCATTGTGTATTCTTTTCTGATCCATTCTATTTCAAAAACAACAACATCTTTACCTAGCATGGATATGGACTTTGGGATTCTATCCCAACCCCAATGGTTAGATTAATGTGAATACTATACATATTACTTTTGATGTGTTTTAGATTAGTAATAAACAGCAGCGTGAAACTTGTCTTTGAGGAGGATTTAATCCCATGTACTTTGTGGTTGAACCTCATATTTTGGCATGAAAAAATATCCTACCAACAAGACTACAACAGCAGTAGCAGAGTCTCGTCCACCTTATAGACCTCCATAGAGGTTTGATGCACAAATATATCGAGTATGGGGCCTCCTCCTAGGGGTCCCATCGGACACATGGTGCTTAGCTAGCTCACTCAGCAAGAGCTTGCTAGCAGAGACCTCGATGAGCGATGTAACTAGATCATCAAAATCCACACCACGACCTATATAGTATCATCTAGGTTTCTTTACCTAGGGGAGAGGATTATGTGGTTGTTTTGGTTGTTGTATTCTTGGAAATGTTTTGAGAGACTACCATAAAT
This sequence comes from Taxus wallichiana var. yunnanensis, assembly GCA_018340775.1. Classification (NCBI taxonomy): domain Eukaryota; kingdom Viridiplantae; phylum Streptophyta; class Pinopsida; order Cupressales; family Taxaceae; genus Taxus; species Taxus wallichiana. The sequence continues at coordinate 118,732,505 of CM031241.1, read as the reverse complement.
ACCTAATAAAAAGGGTAAGACATAGATCTCGGAACCTCACCGGGTGACATGAGGCATAGTTATAGGATGTACGAAGTGGTCGAGAACCACTAGGAATAGCATCAGAATATAGTTATTGAGACTACGAGTCACATTGGTGGTATTCCTACCGCTATTTTATTTGATTCTAGTTTTTATAATTCTTTTATTGCACCATCTTTAGTAGATCGATGCGGTGCTGGTGGCGATTAAGAAGGGTCATAGTTGGGATGTTGAGAAGGCTTATGGAGCCAAGATCTCTGTAGAATCCTTACTTAAGGAGTGTGTAGTGGATTTGGGACCTTTCACCACTACCTCGGATCTTCGTATCCTTCCATTGGGCTCTTATGGAGTCATCTTGGGCATGGAATGGTTATCTATACATAGAGTCAGAGTGGATTATTACCACAAGATCATATCTTGTATAGATGATCTAGGAGTTTAGGTAGTGATAGTGAGGGTTATGAGACCCATTTCTATTCACACCATATCCACTATGTAGCATAAGCGGTGTGTGTAATGAGGTTGTAAGATGTTTTCTGTCATAGTTAGTGACCGATCATAAGATGGGTCTAGTGGACAATTGCTAGATGGCCATCCCATTTTGAGAGAGTTTTTAGATGTTTTTCCATGGGAGCTATCGAGTTACCACCCCCATGAAAGATTGATTTTCATATAGATCTTATTCAGGAGAAGAGCCTATCTCACGAGCACCTTATCGGATGACCACCCCGAACTATGTAAGCTCAAGTTGTAGCTTGAGGGCCTTACGAGAAAGGCATAATTCATCCCAGAGTGTGTCCCCTTGGGGTGCACCGGTGTTCTTTGTAAATAATAAGGATGGATCCTTGCGGTTGTGTATTAATTACCTTCATCCGAACAAAGTAATGATCAAGAATCGTTATCCCCTTTCAGAAATGATGATTTGTTTGATAAGATGAAGGTAGCCACAACTTTCTCTAAGATAGACCTTAAGTTAGGCTACCATTAGCCGAGGATTTCGGAGGTGAACATTTAAAAGACCACCTTCCATATGAGATATGGCCACTATGAGTTCACAATGGTACCTTTTGGTTTGATGAATGCCCCATGAGCTTGTTACGAGTTTGATAAATGGGGTATTTAGGACCTTCTTATATCATTTCGTGCTCATCTTCCTTGATGACATTTTGATTTACTCACATACGCATGAGGAGCACATGGTGCACCTTCACTAGGTTCTTAAGTGTCTTCGGGAGTAGCAAATTTACGGAACTTGGTGAAGTGTGCATTATTTCAGATGGAGGTACAATATTTGGGTCATATCATTTCTAGGAAAGGTATCACCATCGATCCTTCCAAGATTAGAGCTATCATGGATTGCTTTGAGCACCCACTACCGTGACGTGAGGTGTGCGGCTTCATGGGATTAGAGTTACTACGGGAGATTTGTTCGGAATTCACTCGGATTACTAACCCCATCACTTCCCTTCAACGGAAAGGGAAGAATTTTTTTAGTCGAGACAGTGCGAGAAGGCCTTTAGGACACTAAAGGAATGTCTCACTATAACACCTATCCTTATAGCATCAAATCAACATTGTGATTTTTTCATTTGTGCAAACGCTTGTTTAGCAAGGCTTAGAGGCGTGTTGATGCGGGAGGGTAGAGTAGTGGATTTTGAGTCTTGCAAACTCAAATATTATGATCTTAATTATCTGAATCACGATATTGATCTTTCGGCGATTGTACATGTTTTGGTTCGATAGAGGAACTTTCTACTTGGTCGAGATTCGCACACAAGATAGATCACCCAAGTCTTTGCCCCCTCTTTACACAAATTGAATCTCAATGCTCAAAATGGCATTGGATGAAGTTTCTTTATGTGTATGATATGGAGATAGAGCATGTGAAGGGGAAGGAGGATGTGGTGGAAGATGCTCTCACAAGATAGAAACATGTGATTATGGTGACTTCGGTGGGTATAGATTTGCGGAGTAGGATTCCACAACAATTTCCTCTTGGCAGCTTCTACGTTGCATTTTGAGTAGAGATCAAGTCCCAAGGACCCCTTGAAGGGAAGTTTGATGGTTTTTCTCTAGAGGAAAATGGCTTTCTCAAGCACGAGGTCGTATTTATGTTCCTAGAGATAGAGGCTTGAGGTAGGACATCTTGGAAGAGGAATATCATGCACCCTATTTAGCCCATCATGGGGTGAAGAAGATGCACACCACCTTGAGACAATTGTATCATTAGAGAGGACTTTGTAGAGATGTGGCTCAGATTATGTCATACTATTTAGAGTACACCGAAAGTGAAGGTTGAACATCAACATCCAGTGGCCTTCTGTTTCCTCATGTTATCTTGAAGTGGAAGTGGGACACCATTTCCATGGACTTCATTATTGGGCTATCGATGTTGACATACCACCACTATGCCATCATGGTTAGGGTGGATAATATGAAAAAAGTGGCTCATTTTTCTCTAGTAAAGAACACTTATACAGCTAGTGCACTTTGGCACGGGTATATCTCGATGGGATTTTCAAGTTGCATGGGATTTCGTGGAAGATTATTTGTGACCTGTGATCCTTTGTATACTTCTCATTTCTAGACTACCATGTAGTATGCCCTCGAGACAAGGATCAACTACAACACAACATATCACCCCAAGACAGGATGGAAAGAATGAGTGGGTGAATCATATTTTAGAGGACATGCTCGGGATGTATGTGATGGATCAGCGGTCTTGATGGGAGGAGTACTGCACTTGGGGAGTTTTCCTACAATAATAGTTTTTAGAGTTCTATAGGTATGGATCCTTTTCAAGATTTGTATGGCGAGAGAGTGCAGGAAACCTATTTTTGGGATAGGTTATAAAATAGGGTTTCTCTTGGACTAGCTTTGTTATAGGACATGCAGCGATGACGTGATTTTTATCGACAAAAAACTTCGGGAGGCACAAGACACGTAGAAGAAGTACACAAAACAACATAGGACCAACCGTAGTTTTGATGTGGTCATGAAGGTGTTCCTTTGTGTCGAGCCACATAAGATCCCTATCCATTATGGAAAAGGTTCGAAGTTAGCTCAAATATTCATCGGTCCTTTTGAGATCTTGGAGCGTATCGGACCTTTGGCCTCTTTTGTCCTAGCATTTCTACCTAGCTTGTCTCACATACATGATGTGTTTCATGTTTCGAGTTCTTAGGAGACATGTTGTAGATCATTCTCATCTATTAGATTGGACATCATTATAGGTGCGGGATCAAAGGCGGGTGATGGTGGGGCCCATTCACATCATAGATCACAAGAAACTAGGCCTTTGAGGTAGAGATGTTGATCGAGTCTAGGTGCGGTGGGGACGGATATAATGAGGCCGTAGCTACATGGGAGGATGCTACTTTCCTACGAGTTCGGTTTCCACACTTTTTCCAAAGTGACTTATAGGAGGAAGTTGAGTCTAAGGGGAGGGGATGTAGTGCCCACTTCCCTTTTGACACATTTTCATACTAATCATGATACTTGTTGATTATATAATAGACATGATTATGGAATTTATTATAGTATGATGTTAGATGTTAGATCATGGATTATTGTTGACCTTGATTCAGTTATGATGCATGATGATTATAAGAGACATTTTTATATATTGATGCTGATATCATATTTGACATGTTTATATTATGGATGTTGTTTGGGAATGTGATATTTGGATATTTTGAGTAGACCTATAAATGGAAATTGTTTGGTGATGATATAGTTGTTGAATAAAATTGCAAATGATCTTGTTGGTTGATTGGATGTTTTTGTGATTCATATATCTATATGATTTTAGAATTTTATTTATATTGTTTTGGATGTTCTAATATGGCGATGAGGCCACAGGAGTTATTTGTGTTTTGCAGGTTAAAATATCACAACAAACATCGGGGGATTGGAGACCAACCACATTGGAATTCTAGATGAATTCAACAAGGTCACCATGGCAACTTGTATTTGTTTGTGTGTTTGATTGTGTTAGGGATTCCCGTGGGGGAGGGATCACAATTAAACATGACCAAGGGTTATGTGTATTTATTTATTTGGTTCCTCTTAATTGATGTTTTTATCCCTTTTATTTAAATAAATTGTGGTATATAATGTGAGTAATCACATTGTTAAAATAAATTAATCAAATTGGGACATAAGAAAGTAATTATTGGAGTGGTTGACTCTTGTATTAAATTTTGTACGATATGTGTAAGAGATATGTAAGTAAATTTGGAGTATCAAACACTTCTTCTTTAGAATTCAAAATTATCGTTTGAGACTGATTTTGGAGGCTTGTGGGGCAAGTTAAACTTGTCCCATACCTCTTAAATTTGCATACCAACCTCACCTATGGTTGGAGAGTTTAAATCTAGCTTTCATTATGCATTTTTGTAAGCCAAGCTGAATGTTTTAATTGCAATTCTTGCTTGAAATTAATTTCAGTCCTTCGGGATATGGGCTTGATTTGAGTGTGTAAGTAAGGCTGTGATATTATTCACCTAATTATTTATTGTGTATTGAAGATTGAAGTAAAATTTTGGGTTGGGGTTGAGGATGTGTGATGTGGCATCCTACATGGATCCACCTCATCCTCTTCTCTTCCCTCTTCTATAAAATTTGAATTATTTGCCTTGTTTTGGGTTGCTTCACTTTTGGAAACTCCTTTTGGGGAAAATTCTTTTTCTATTTTGGAGCTCTTGCTTTGGAGAATTTTTTGGAATATTGTTGCATGCTTGTGCTTGGCTGATTTGGATTGCTTACATTGGGATAAAGCTTGTTGTTTTGGAACTTGGAACAACTCCATCATGGAGAGGTAGGATCTTGGCTCTTGTAATGATTCTTTTCTGTTTATGAAATTGTTATTATTGTGAATGTTTTGGCATGTTTGTGGGATGTTGGGTAGATGACCTAGGAATGGTGTAGGAGAAGACTATGGGGTTCATTTTGTGGGAGGAACAAGTGTTTTGGGGAGGTATAAGTGTGGAGGGAGTTGGGATTTGGGTTCCACCTTAAAAATAAATAGCTTGCATTTCTTTACTCATTATGGGGTGCCAAAAGAGGTTGGGAGTCATAAGGAAATGTGAGGAATGAGGGGTATTGCGGGGGAGGCATAAGGGAATGTTAGGGCTTTGATATACTTTATTTTTGTAGTTTGAAATCAGGTGGTGATACCCATTTCCCCTTTCGGAGGCATAAGTAGCATTCCCATAGTTTATTGCTCTTTTGTCTTTCTTGATGAAGCCTCAATGTTGTTTCTCATACTTTAATGTAGTTGTAAACTACATTCTATTTTGTGCTGTGTTTTAAAGATGAAAATGTTTCCTTTTTGTTTTGGAAGCCTTTGTTGCCATGAGTTAAATCACATCTTCTATTACATTATGGTTGGGGCTCGGGGGTCAATGAAGAAGGATGGATTCTCCTTGTCATTGGATGTCTTGGTTGGGTGGAGAGCATTGCCTTTCCCCTACTCTTGTTGTGATCAAAATTGGAAGAATGATAAATCTACATGTTGTTGTTCTAGAGAAAAGGAGAAAAAGAAAACAGTTTGACAGTCCCTTGTTGAAATGAAATCTTATTGTAACCTTTCCCACTTGAAGTGGATGAACTCATATATGTTTTGTAATGGAAATATATTGTATTGAATATGAAAATTATAATTTTGAAATGTAAGGAGAAATATACTTTGCTTCTATTTTAAAAGAAAGAGATTTATTTTGTATATTGTATTATGAAAATCAACGAAAAGAGAAGTTGTAAAAGAAGGAAATCTCGTATTTTGGATAAAACTTACATTCTTTTCCACGATTGGAACTACTACTATTTAAAATATGAGTTTGAAATGTATTTGCAATATCATTTGAAAGGAAGAAATGCATGTGAGGAAAATATAGAACTCTTTCTTTTGAAATGTGTTAAATTGGAAATCGACTTGTGTTTTGGTTTGAATAGTATGACTTGAATCAAATAAATGTATTATATTAGAATTGGAATCAATTCTAATACTTGGAAGATGAAAATTGCAATTAGATCCTTTCAAATTTGATCTTTGTTTTGTATTTTTCAAACTGGCAAATACTTTATCCAAAATGCACAATTCGAACTGCAATGAAATAACAAATTAAATGATTAAATTGAAGTAGTATGCCCTAAATAAGTTCAATTGGACTAAAAAATTGAGGAATATTTAAAAAAACTTAGCAAACTCGAGCTCAAACCGGTTTGCGGTCATGTTCTTTGTCAAAGTTTTTTTTTTTTAAAATTGGGAGTCAATCAAACAAACTTACCTTCCAAATCCATCTAAGAACAATTCTCCATGTCTAATTGACATGTTGAGATAGAAAGAAGATCAATTAATTAAAATTTCACAAGTTAAAATTTAACAATTTTCCTTTTAAAAGCCTACAGATCATTTTCATGAAATTCACCCTTTAAAAATTAACAAAATGAAAGAAATAATGATTCATTTTGAAAGAGGACGTCGAGATCTTTCCAAAAAGTCCTCATTTACTGAAAAATGATCTCCCAAAAAGAAATTTTGGAAAAATTTCTCCCATGAGACCATGACCCCACTTTTTCCTTTTTGGTTGTTTTGCGGCCGTGTGGGCCTACAATAGTTAACTTAACCTTTTCAACAATTTGGGAAAAATTTCTAATTTTCCTCTACCACCCTACCTCTGCGGCTGCATGCCCAATCAAAGGTGCTACCACGTGGTGTCAAAAGGTGTCGCGAGATGTGTGGATCCCCTTTTAGCTTAGCGTTTCAGAATTTTTTGGGAAAATTCTTAAACCGCCCACTGCTCTTCGATCCAATGGATAGCTAATGTGTGTCTTCACGATGTGTACATAGAAGTGTGAAGCTTTTTCAGTCTTTAAACCTTTTTCTCATAAAAGTGAAATTTTGCTAAATTGCTCCGACGGCCTAATGGGCGAAACCGATCATTGATTGACACGTGGTGCTTTGGGCATCGGTGAACGTGTGATCATTTGATTCCATAGCGAATTTTGGCGAAAAGGGATAATTATGTTAAAATCCTTGATGGCCCGATTTTCGCCAAAGTTTAGAAATGCCGACACTTGTCCTCTTCGGGCTCATGGGTGCATGAAGGTAGATCATGATTTTTTCCAATAGGCAAATGCACTAAAAATCTCCCCACTCCGCCGGCCCGCACATGGGAAATGCAGACCCGCTCTTGGGAAAAGTTTCCTCCCAAGGTCCGTCGGCCCATAACTTGAGAAATATGATTAGTTAGGGGGCTTCTTTATATCACTAGAAAGGTGAGGAAATTTCCTATCTAATGGGAATGTTTTTGGGAAGTTTTGAGTGCATTAATTTTGAGAAAAATCAAGTTGAATCTTTTAAGCCTATTAGAGAGTTGTATAGTGAGAAATTACCCTCTTAACCTAATTGATTAATCTAACCTAAGTTTTGACCTTGTGATCTTTTATAATTGTAATATTAATAAAACTATAAGCTATTAATAGTATTTGGCTTTGAAACTTTCTTGCAAAAAATTTTGTCTTGTAAACTACTTGTAGACTCTTTTTAAAAAAATATTCCATAATTTTCCTAATTAATCCTAGGTTGTTCTTAGGTCTCAAGTGGGTTGTTTTTATGGGCGTTACACTAGGGATTTTTTAAAATGTCCTAATAAGTGAGATTTCACTTAAGTAAATTAGAAAAAGAAACTTGACCCATGATAAAAGATAGAGAAGGATCCTACGTGTGAGAACGGTCAAGTTCACCAAAAGGATTAACTAAAATTAATTAAAATGGGGGAAATGTAATAATAGTTTATCTAATCTAAGAGGAAATAGAATGTTGTAAACAAATGCACTAAATTAATATGAAGTGACTAAAATGATGAACTAATAGAAATAAACCACTAATATTCGAGAGAAAGGTAAGGAATGAATTCGATTGATTATGGATGACTATCGCGGGGTGTCACAGATTCGACAAAATAAAAATAAAAATTGTAACGTTTGTACACGAGGTCCCAAAAAGAGTGGATCTAGATTATCCGAGTAGACCGGAGTGACTAGAAGTGTGTACTTGGGGCACCCCTGGTCTACCCCGGTGTGGAATAATATGCACCCTTATCTCGAAAAATCTCAAAACCTAGTTCTTTTTGGGTGGAATATGTTTTGTAACATTCACCACATGTCCCATTGGATTTTTGAACATGTCTGAATGAGAAAAATATAACAAGTTGAATTTGGATAACTAAAAGAGACAAGAGAAGAATCAAAACCCTAAAAATTAAAGATGAAATTGAATGGGTCAAACTGACCTCATCTTCCACAACAATGGGCTTAATAAATTGAGCAGCGAGTACACTACATTTTGGACCCGGATGTATTTCTTTTGCATGTGATTGTCGTGCCCTAGGTGGTCTTGTGCTTTTCAGACTTTATGAAGTAGTGATCAATAACTAAATGTATAAAATGTAATAGAATGTGTACATGGAATATAATATAATCCCTCCTTCTATGAAGTGTATGTTGAAGAAAATATCCTAGCCTTGATGCATGGAACTATGTGGATGCAATTGATGCAATGGATGCAACTCTAGATGGAGTGATAGTAGTAATTAATGCTAGGACCCTCATTATGGTCTCATAACTTTATATTTATAGGGTTTTCTTTCTCTAATTTTATAATTAATCCCGACATGGCTGACTAGGAAAAATATAGGGATGAAAAATTTCTAGAAAGAGGCCAAAAAGTGGCAGGAAAGTAAAAAAGGATCAAGGCGCCCCATGTGGGACCAAGGAACCCTAGTACATGCTTGAGCACCATAGTTTAGGCTCAAATGATGGAAAAATACTAAAGTATCACGGGAATTTATATAAAAATGTATGGGAATGTGGAAATAAAAGGTAAAACAAGATGGGCAAAATGTAGTATTAATTAGTACTTTCTTCACTTAAGAACCTTTAATTTAGTAGTATGACACCAAGGGCTAAATAATGCCTCAAGTGAAAGATTTTGTGACTATACCAACTATCCCAAAGGTTCAAGAGTATGATCCTAGATATGATACCAGCTGTAATGCTCAAATTTTAAACACCAAAATATAACAATAAATTTATCAAAAAAATTTTTGTATTTAAATGCTTGTGATACAACATCACATGGGCTCCAATGAGAAAAACTTAACATCGCATAAGACACTTACAAATAACATCAAACCATATAGACAACATGGTAACAAAATATACAAGTTGATGCAAAAGTTTCCCTAATGAACAAATACCCAACCACAAAAGGGACTCAAGGATTGGAAAATCCACAACACATTATTACGATGGTTACATCTTAGTTATGATTAAAATTCCAAGAGAATTTATCGTGCAGGATAAATTCACCTTTTCCACTATATATTCTTAATTTCATTTATCATAGAACTCACAATATGATCATTTAATTTTCTCTTTCTCCCTTACAATAATCTTCGTAACTAAATAATTATTTTCCATATTTAAAACGCATACAAAATTCATGATGCTCTCGTTTCTATGTTAACGTTACGCTTCTCAAAATATTTATTCAATGTTTAAATTTGTTTCCTTGTTATATAAGGTGAACTAACATGAAGTCAATGAATATATATTATGATTTAAAGAATATTTAGATTCAAGATACCTCTTCCCATAAACATCCTTCCATTACGGTACCCTTATTTTCATGTTATAGTTGATATAGTTCAATAACTTGTTTTAGTCAATACAACATTTTCACTTCATGAAATTTTATTTATATATTTATATAGTTAAGAGATTATGTTTTCTCTAAAGTTTTATCTCACCAAAATAATTTCATATTTAATTTTAAGAACATGAAAATGTTAGTAAAGTTACAAGGACTTCAAGTATGACATTATTCCTAACACAAAATCTCATTTACTCTTATACTCTTGACACTTACGTCACACTTTGGTCTTAGTATTGACATTATTGTACAAAAATTGTAATTCAAATGACACATAATTCACACTTATGGATTCATGACTATAAGGAGTTCTAACCTTGTTATATATGGTGAACTAACATGAAGTCAATGAATATATATTATGATTTAAAGAAGATTTAGATTCAAGATACCTCTTCCCATAAACATCCTTCCGTTATGGTACCTTTATTTTCATGTAATAGTTGATATAGTTCAATAACTTGTTTGAGTCAATTCAACATTTTCACTTCATGAAATTTTATTTATATATTTATATAGTTAAGATATTATGTTTTCTCTAAAGTTTTATCTCACCAAAATAATTTCATATTTATTTTTAAGAACATGAAAATGTCTAGTAAAGTTCTGAGGACTTCAAGTATGACATTATTCCTAACACAAAATCTCATTTACTCTTATACTCTTGACACGTACGTCACACTTTAGTCTCAATATTGACATCATTGTAGAACAATTGTAACTCAAATGACACATAATTCACACTTATGGATTCATGACTATAAGGAGTTGTGACCCATTTAAAAACTCATTTCATTTCTCTTTGTAGTCACTTTTCCAAACCCTTTAATTCCCAGTGCACCGGCCTATCACCCAACTTGAACTAGGCACTATCCCGAGGCACATGTAGGTGCTGAGCCCCACAATTTTGTGAGCCTTATAAGAATGTTCACCATTAATGGATGAATAGTGCAAAAGCATACATGCATACATTCTATAATAAAGATAAATAAACTAGATCTAAGCACAAATGCACCATAATATGAATGAAAACATTATAATATCATAGAAGAAGTAGATATGAACCATGCAAAATGTGAATAACACAAGGATTTGAACCCATAAACACAAATATTCAAAACAATCCACCATGTCTATTGACTCACAATTGTTTATTGTAGGCATATCACATCCAAAGAGTCATATCATACCAAATACAATAAGAAGCAACATCCCGAACCTATTGAATGAATCGCCTCCAAGATTTCTTAACCATGTTCTCTCCAATTTATCAAAAGTCTATCTTATGTCCCATTCATCTTCTTCACATCCTTTCAATCCTTTGTTCTAGATAAAAACATATTCTTAAATAGAGGTAGATCTCCTTACCCATCATTCAAGAGTAAACCGCATAACAAATGTCATCATACCCTGTTATACTCGAGTACACTAACGATACAAGTGCCAACAAACCTATAACTAACTCAACTTTATAGCTCTTAACCATAAGTACCCTCAAATATTATTCTCTTGGGTTGTAAGTATCTATGTACAACTTTATCCATTATCACATCTACAAGCATCTTCATGTGTTTCTCATAGAACAACATCCTTAACCCAAAATGTGTATAAGTCTCAAACCCTTTTCTCGCTTCCACGGAAAACCTCCACATGTTCCATGTCTAACCCTAGCTTCTTGGAATTATCCAACTATTCAAGTTGTTGCACGTAATATTATCCTACCTCTACATGTAAACCAAGATTCCCTCACACATGGTTATCCTGCACCACTTCTTATAATGCCTTCTTGCACAATCATCCTCTCGCTCCCGGACTTAGTCATCTTTTTGTGCTCAATATTACCCCCACTAGACATGTTGTATATCCTAAAACCAATCTAATCTCCAACAAATAAATAGAGAACAAAATAATGAACATATACCCTTACCCGACCTTCACCAAAGAATAAAATAATTACGCAATTGTTGTACAATGATTGGGAAATCCTTATTCAAGGATGCCAGAATCTCATTATAAGAATCCACCTCATTATGCGCTTGTTTAAAAAAGTCCCATATAAGTGCATTGACCTTATCAAATGTCATTTCTTCACCCTTATCCTTCAATGTGTCAATAATATTCTCTATTTTATTACTAAGTTCACTTGGAATGTCCATCATGTGCATCACCTAGGAAAACAATTCCTTGACTTTGTTCTTAATAAAGGCCCTGAAAATCTCAATTGCATAAAATTTACTCTTAACCTCTATTAGGATCTTGTCACATTCCACTCGATTTCCTATGTTCTTGGCCGGAATTACTTCAAATCAGCCTCATGTAGCAACCAACACACCCGCCACCTTATCTCTATCCCGAGAATTATCATAGAAAATTTTTTCCATGTGAGCCACATTTTTTACTGATGTAAGAAGCTTAGTGTACCGAGTTATGGTCTCCTTAATTTTTAATCCCTCCTATTCTTTTTCTGCACAATAACTTCTTCGTGACTCCGGTGCAAGTGATTTCTTCTCCAATGTGATAATGCATGTCGAATTCTCTAGACAAAGAAAGGTTGATACATACTTCTTTGTAGAGTGCCAAATATGGGCACCCTAGGATATTGAGTCTAAGATCAATTCTACCTTTTTATGAAATTCTCACAACTTCCCTATTCTTCCCTCAACCTAAGTTTCAAATGTGCTATTATCTTGTCCTTTCTCTTTATTTCTTTATCTCATTCAATGATTTCTTTATTCTTTTTATCCAATTCTGTTTCAAAATATATGATTTTGTTATTCTCGCCTCTACTTCCACTAAAATTTTATGCATTACATGCATGTTCATCCATCAACTGTTGTGAATCCACAATTGGATTTACCTCCTTAAGCACCAAGCTTAGTGCACGTATTTACCAAAGCACCTACATTGATTTAAAATTCTGGCTCATTGACATGGGACACAAATTCCCATGACAACATTTTTCTTTCCATAGGTATACACTCTCCTTATCAAATGATGACCAAAGAAATATTTGGTCCATTGGTACCGTGCTCTGGAAACGAGAACGTAAGACTTTGTTTGGATATGTGTTATATGACATAGGCCCTAGATGGGTGGGTGTACATTTTCCATCTATGTGCATACCCTTGAGAAAACCAATTTTTAAACTTTTCTCCTAGCCAAAAATTTCATACTTCTCTTTCTCTACTTATTCCATGCTACATTTCACCTCATGCTCCACTAAGTCCTTGATGATACCCACTACTTCTCTTTCCATTGTTTCCTCTAACTGGTCACCGGATACACACCAAGTCTCATGCACATCATTCCCACTTCTTCTTCACTACCTTCTCCTTCTCCTTCCTCATGAGATACCTATGAATGTACAATATCCCCTTCATCTGATTCTTGCACATTGAAAATAGGAGGGTTCCCCCAAGTCCTTCTTCCTCTTATTTTGTATCCTCATTTCGAAGATCTAGTTTTTCTCGTGAGTCGGAACTTTACTTTACCTTCTGCTTCTTCCTTTCTAGAGACTACTTTTTCTCTAGGGACTTTATCCTACTAGTATAATTACTCACAATTTCTATTCCTTGTTCCCTTGTGGTATGATCTTTACGCGCGCTCGACGCCCTTCTCATTTGAGGATTTTTCATACCTATATCACTTCTTCTCTCCTACCTTGTTCTACCTTATACTGTGCCGGAGGATAGAGACATCATCCTCCACATATGAACCTTTCTCAAAATTTGGCCAAAAATGAATGTATACCATCACTACCTCTATCCCATGTAATCGAAAAAGTGATGGGCTTGAGAAAATTTATCTCGTAGGAGACATACTTTTCTACATACGTGTACTTCTTTAGATACACAAGTGTTCTCGCTAAGGGCTTAGCGCTCCCGATCCAATTCACTTAAATAAAACCTTAATTTATTATCCTCCTTGAATATATTAACTCAAGATTGAAAATATTGTGCTTTGTGAAGGTGAATAGTAACTTGCACCATGGGCTCTTTGTGTCATTGATTAACATAAATATTCTAATTCATAACTCGTTGATACACAACAAATTCTTCTTCATCCTTTACCAAAGCTGGTAGTTTCTTTGGGATCCTTCACTCTATTATAAAGGTATCATGCATACGCTTATACCACCTATCAAAGAATTATTTGTAGGGAAGGGTCATTAATTCACAAGTATATGCTTCAAATCTCTTAACTAGGGAGGGGTTCTCATCAGGTACTCGCATGAATGTTGTTATTTATCCCATCGGCACCGTAATCTCAGAAAAAACAATGTTAAGAAGAATGCTACAATACATTATGCTGTCCTTGTCCCGTGTGACATCAATGATGTCCTCAACAATGTAGGCCAAGAGGTTTTAAATGGTCCGTTTTGAGTTTTTACCGCAAACATTCAACCATCTCTTGTTAATCGGGGGTCCAGTGCTCTTTTCGCTTAACTTTGTAAGAAGGCTCACAGCCATCTTCATGAATGGATTAATTTTCTATGAAATATCAAATGTGTATCCACCCTTCTTGTACTTATACTCCTTTTTTATTTCTTTGAAAAAATCCTTGTCATCAAATTGATTGTCATTCGAATCTCCAATGCAATTGAGTCCAATGAATCATGAGATTAATTTTGGATTTATGTGAATCCTTCTCCCGTGAATTAAAAGTAATCTTTATGCATGTGTGACATAAGCCACTGGTATAGTCTCTAAATATTTTATTTAAATGTCAACTCATAGAGTTATAAAATCCTAACCTTCTCCAATGTCCTTCTCACGGAGTCATCATATACTAGTATGTTATCTTCTATCCTTTCTTCTATAAGGCGAACTAGTTCTAAATCCAATTCCTTCTTAGTTTCATCCATTTGATGCTTATAATCAGTTATAACCATTGTATGTACATGGGGCACTCACTCATTTCCCATCAATACCCCATCTTGGTATTACATCTCCAAATATATTTCTTCGTTGAAACTTTTAGATGCCACCGGTTTGCCCATGTTCTTCCTTTTGGGTAAAACAATTGTTCCTTTTCTTGGTGCCATTTTCCTTGTTGGGTCCTTGTTAATCCTTCCTCATATCTTAATTTCTTACTCTTAAATCTCATTACTCCAATCCTTCCGTGAAAACTATTTAAACCCATACCCTAGTTTCTCAAACCCTAATCTAGAAACCCTTTCTTCCATAATATAACATTAAAACCAATAGAAATCCTTCCAAAAACCACTTCTATTATCACCCTTGTACTCTCATTCCAATTTTTTTTTCATATAATTAACTTCACAATGTCCCTCATAATTGATCTTTTGCACCATCTTGCGAGGATTCCCGAGTTCATAAGACCTCTTTAACAAGCTATTACAAGGTTAAAATAACATACCACGACTCCTACTTGTAGTTTTCTACTTTTTACCACCTTAATTATAGTGTTACATACCACCGTCTTGACACAATAAATATGGAATCCTAACCACATTTACTTTACACACACCAATCACGAATAACCCTTTGTAAAATTTCATGCACAAAACAACACTAACCACATACCTCCTTACGCACACTCCCAATGCCGAAGTACACACACCTCTATGTCTTATATAGAGTAGTTATCATTGTTGTTTCCTACGCATTCAACCATGTACATGGATTTTCTTCTTGCATCATCCTTATTATCACCATCTTCCTTGAACCTTTATACATTCTAACAACCATTTTCACCACCACCCTATGCACTTATTTTGATACCCCGCACTTGTTTTTGTCTCTAGACACCAACAACATCACTTTAAATGTGTTCTTCTAACTACACTCTCCAACCCATACTAAGGATATGTGTAGTCCTCTACGCATGAAAACACTTAGACATTAATTGTTTCCTTGCACATAAATGCGCTACACAACACATACAACTAAAAGGAAAAGCCTAGCGATGAATAAAGGAAACACATATAAAGGAAAATAAATCAAAGGAAATCCTAAGCTAAATGGAAATATTGCCTTATTACAAACAACAAGAAGATTTATTTATAGGAGGGGTTCATCCCACTCCTGTTAAAGTAATTGAGAAACCATGTGCCATCCAAATATTTTTGCTAGAAAACACTGATTCAAGTATATAAGTCACAAATGAAGGTCCCATTCAATGCATTTGGGACTTCCCATGGTGGCACAAAAATTAGAGTCATACAGAGAACCATCTTCCCAACTTCAAGCTTCTTATTTTTAATGTGTCAATCACATCAGGTCTTGTTTCTTGCCTTCTCTATCTTCTAGCTCCATCGAGCTATAACACACCTCTCATCGAACTGCATTATTTTTCTATGCACTCTTCAAGTTATTTCTCATTTGCCAATCCTTCTATGCATGAAATACGCAGGGATGGTAACATGAACTCAACCAAGAACATCACTTTTGTGCCAAACATCAACTGAAAGGGTGTTTTCTTATTCAACCTCTTTGTGGTAGTTATATATGACCAAAGTACATCGAAATATTATCATCACAATCTTTCCTTCCAACATAAAAAATATTTTTCAATGTTTGGTTAAAAATATTATTGAAACCTTTAGAAGTTCCATTAGCTTGTGGGTGATAGGTTGTATTCTTATGATGGGCTAATAGAAACTTTGCCAATAATATTCTAATAGTCTCACTTAAAAACAGGGTACTCCTATAGCTTGTTAAACTTAGTGGACATCCATACACGCTATGAATTTCTCCCAAATTATCCTTTCTAGAATAGTTGTAATGTAATCCTTTGTAGGTGTTGCCTCCGCCCACCTTGTAAGATTTTCAAGTACAAGTAAATAATATAATGCTAACCCGTCTTGTGCTCTAGTGGGGAAATAGGGCCCACGAATTCAATTTCCCAATTCTCAAAATGTTCCACACTTTCTATAGGCCTTAACGACATTTCATCTCTATGCCCTGCTTCCCATGGCACTAGAAATGATAATATCCTTTGGCATATTCTACGCAATCCTTGTACAATGTTTCCCACCTCAAACACATCATAATAATCTTGCACATGGTGGCTCATCTTGCATGGTATCCATAAGTAATCCCTTGAAATATTCTTCCATAATACCTATGCACTCATGTTCAAGTACACATTACCGTAAAATCTCATCTTGACCAAGTTTGTATAGATCCCCACTAAATCAACATGTAAGGCAAGATGCAAATGACAAGTTATTTTGTTTATATACTCTTCATTCCTTCAGGTGCCACACTTTTTTGTAAAAATATAGCAATATCCTCTAAATCGAGAGTGCACACTTTAATCTAAACATCTATGCATCCGACATTGTGTCATTAATGCTCTACACATCCTTACCTGAATTAATTCTTGAAATATGGTTAGGTCCCAAATTGCGCTTTCCTGATTTTACTATGATTGACAAGTAAAACTCTTGAAATAACAAGATCCAATGGCATATGCACCCTTGTAAAATAGGATTTTTCACCAATTATGTAAGCATCATGTGATCTTTGTAAAATATAAACAAAGTAGCTAATGAAGTACCACCTAAAGCTATGCAACACATAAATCATAAGAATGCTTCATGCTCTATTGTTGTGTAATTCTGATTACTTGGAGTTAACTTTTTGATTGCAAAATGTAGAGGGTGATAAAAATCCCTTCTCCTAGCTATACTACAACTTCTCCAATTTCATTTATGATTCATCCACATGCACATGAAAGGGATTTTCGTAAGAGGGAAAGCGTAAAATTTGTGGAGTAGTTAGCTTCTCCTTTAACGTATCAAAATCCATCTCTTATGCCTCATCCTAGTGAAATCTTTCCTTATGCTTCAACAAATCCTCTAAACGCATGAGAATCTCGGGATAACATCTAAAAAAACAATTCTGTAGTAACCCATATACCCCAAGAATCCACACACTATTCTTTCCTTGTTAGTCTCCTCCAAACAAAAAAAAATAGCAACTTTGGTAGTATCTACAATTAAACCTTCTTTATAAATAATATGAAACCCTCCTTACAAATAATATGACCTAGCAATGTGCCAAAAGAAATAGCAAAGACATATTTCTTAATATTTAGAGAGATACTTAACTGTATGCACCTCTCAAACATAAATCTCAAGTTGTCACAATGATCTTTCACCAATCCATACATTGTCCAATCATCTAGGTATAATTACAATAAGTTGTGAATAATGTATTGAAATTCTTACACCACAATGCGTAAAAATAGAGAAGAAACATTCTTAAGCCCAAAATTCATAACTATGTAAGAAAATATTTCCCATTCGGTGGTGAAATTATTTTTCTTTTGGTCCTCTTTTCGCAATCCTTACCTAGTGATATTATGAGAATCCAAATTTGTAAAAGATTATATCTCACACCCGATACATCATCCAATATTTCTTCAAAAAAGGGCGTTAGAAAATTGTCTATAATACATAGATCCTTATCCTCCCATCCTTTTTATACTAATCACCATTGGGCTAACCTAATAAGACTCTTTAAGGGTCTCAATGATCCTAGATTCCAACTTTTTTCAATCTCTTCTTTCACATTTATGTGGAGATTAGGATTCATCTTATAAGGCCTCTTCCTAATCGGGTACGCACCTTCCTTAAAATTAATTTACATCTCACCCAATGAGGGATGAAATATTTTTAATTCAGGGTATCCTCACAGGAACAAATCTTGGAAGTCACACAACAACTCACTTATCTTTGAAACTTCTTGGTTCATTTAGTAATCATCGATGATTATTTATTATGGTAATCTTGTGCCTTCTCATCCGAACTATTCATTACCTCACACATACCTTCTATATGATCAACATCTAGGTTTTTACTTCATCATTATCTATCCGTACACCATTTTTCCTTTCTCCTTTTCTAGGTAGGAACACTAGAAACTATACATAATTTGTTTCCTCTTCTCCTTCTATAAAGCGTGCCTCCAAATTAGATCCCATAGAAAATGTAGGATGAGGTCCTTATTTTGGAACTGTCTCCTAGCCTAAGGTGCTTGACTACCTATAAAGCTTCATTCACTGGTGGTTTAGAAGATATATACTCAAAATTCTAAATAATACATGTCTTCAAATCTTTACCAATTTCCCTCCCGGTGTGACGTAAATCTTAATGGACATACCATGCACATGCACAACCTTGTAAGGTGGAATAGAACTTATGCACCCAGAGTGAGGGAGGTAAAGCTTCCAAGCCTTCCATCAAGGATTTCTCACATGCCTGAATGTGATACAAGGTTGATTCCTTCCCATTATAGTCACATATATTTGAAGGTGCATTACTCTGGAGAAATCTAATAGAGAACGTGATTCTTTCTTCGTGCCACTCTATAAGATTATTCTGATGGGTCATCTTCCACTATGCTGTGATCCCATGCAAGGTATAAATAAGCATATTCCTCCACTCTAATGTACATGTCCATTGGACTTCCATAGCACGTAAAAATACATCAAGGTTACCTTCTCCAAAGGTAACTTGGTAACGTCGTCCTCCCCAATACCTAACCGATTTCACCTTGACAACATGAGTCACGGTTCCCTTCAATTATCTCCTAATCAACTCATAAGTATCATGCACAAAATTATCACATGCAATGCTATTTATATCACTTATGGACTGATCACCATCCCATTGAATGACTCCTTTTTTATGGTTCTATAACTTCTAGATCTTTGATGGTTCAAAAATAGATCTTGTTCAGTCCTCTTCACCTAAAGTTTCTACATAAGGTGGATACCTTCCATCTATTAGTAGAATAATAATGTGTTCCTTCTTGTTCTCAAAGCTGAAGTACCCCTTATTGAAGCATAAGTCAACATTATTTGCATAGCACCAAGGGTGTCTTAGTAGCGCTAGAAAACTATCTCGCCTTGGAAAGCGCTAAGACCTCAAAATCTCTAGCAAACTTGGCCCCTTAAATGGTTATGGAAGCATCCTTAAAGAATTTGATGGGTTTAGGCTTAGTCATGTTTTCCATGTATAAGACATTTGAAGATGGTTGTAATGGTGGTCTCCTCATATGATTCCTCGCATCCAAAGTAATAACATTAACCTATGCACCTGTATGTCAATTTGTATGTTGGATAGGATCCATGGACATCAACTACTACATTTAACGTGCATTCTTTATCATATTAAATACTATGCGGGGAAAATTAGCATGCAAGATCCGTCTTTCGACTCATTCTCATTCCACGGTATCTTTCCTCTCAACCACTCTCTTAACAGGGGGATGATATTTTCTGGCACAACATCTTACATACCTCTTTTACATCATCAATGTCTTTATAAGGGATCTCATCATTCTTTTCTTGCTCCAAATTTCGTGGTTGTTCTTTCAAGCACTGAATCTCCCTTTGCAACTTCCTAATCACCTTCATAGTCTCTTGGTAAACTTCCTTCTGATAAGTCAGATCAAGGTACTTTCCATGTAATAATTCTTCCCTTGTAATGAGATATCTCTGGTTTAATGTTTCCCTGGTGTGTATAGCTTCAATGTGTCTACTTACTAATACAAGATCCAACTCTAGATTAGAGACCACCTTAGGCATGAAAAGGGTCTTAGCATGCTTCACACTAACCATACACACGTTGTTTTCCTTAATATGATTATGGCTCATGTGATCGTTCAAGTCGGGGAACTCTTCATACTTATGTTTCTTTCCACACCATGAGCACTACAAAAAATCTAGGCATTCACACTTGTATTGATCCGTAGATCTTGAATGGAAACAATTTATATGGGGAGATTCTCTCCTTCCTCTACCATGACCACCATGGCCTCTCGAATCCTCCGTGAAAATATCTCCCTCTTCCACCACCATCTTCACACCATTTTTGCTAACATCCCTCATTTTTAGAACTATTTGCAATGTTGGCTTGGCGCACACCATTCTATATTGCATCATGAATGTGGTTTATCAACTAAAAATCCTTGGTATCATGTGTAGTAGAGGTACAAATCTTAAAATATATAGATACATTCTTATGGAGTACATTTTGTAATAAAGGGAATCTACTTGGATCATGATCCCCATGATAGATTTCACAATCTAATGACATGGCACTCACCGACATTCAAGTACAACCATCCTTGGTGTGTCTTTATACTTCAACATATGTACACCAAAGTCCGTTGTGATTCTCATGTGCTGAATTCGGAGGTAAATTCTCAAGTTTATTCTCCATGGAAGTAATCTTTGCCTCCGAAAAGGGACTTACCCTAGTATCAATGCTTCCAATGGCCTCAACACATGTAAAGCAACCTCCAAGGCCTCACACGGATATGTGAAAGTATTATGTGAAATCACTCATCTGAAAGGTGTTATCAAGCCTCCAATGAACCATTGAACATGTTAAGATGGATGGATATCATAAGATAACTTTGACAGAAGAGTCTTAAAGCATGTGTCATACTCCCGCACACTCTCTGCCATACCCTATTGAATCTCCTTGAGCGTGCTGATGCTCTTTTGATTAAATTGAAGGATATTAAACTATTCTAGGTAGGCATCATGCGAGAAGTGTATTATAATCCAACACCATTTTATGGGTCATACTTCTTACACCATCTATGTGCACACCTCGACAAAGTGTAGTTGTAAACTAGGCTTTCCCTCTGCTTTGTGAGGTAGTGATCCCCTTAGCACGCCATAACAATTCCAATTTTTACACATGCTCTATAACATCCTAAACAACTTTGTAATTAGCTAAATGGATATACATATCATAAAATAATTATTGATGGGGTTAAGATAATTTCCCACCGATCCGTAACCTTGATTCCCTCCTATGTTTCTTTCACTACTAGATCCACTAGTCCCACTAGCTTCGATCCTCTAGATCCACCAAATCCTTCTCGTCTTGCTAGTACAGGGCCTGAAGTAGTGTTACTCTACATTCGGACTTTTGTAATAAAATGAGCTCTAATAATTTGTGAAGTTGAACTACATCCAAATGTGATTCCTGCATCTTGTGTGCCCACACATTTTCCAAATGATGCACCTAACAGAATCCCAATAAACAAAGGAAATGTCTCTACAAACATAGATGGATATAATATGAAATAATATCTACCTGATGTTGATCACTCACCAATACTAACACCAACTGAACTAGAAATACTCTTTTCGGATACTAGAAAACTAAGTGCAAGGGCTTGGTTTCTAGATGGGTTCAAATGTGTGCCTATGGTCCATCTCTTTTCTTCACACAATGAGCTCTCATCAAAATCTAGGGGCTTTATCCTTGTGCACTTGCCTTGAAGATGGAGAAGCGGAATGCTAATGTTCAATGCCCTCAGGAGAACATCAGATCCTTCCCGTGACATTTGCTTCTAAACATCCATTTCTCCTATAATCTCACATTTTTTCTAATTCCCTCTCTTGATATTCATTATAATTAGTCGTCTCTCTTCTATCTCCACTTCTATTATAGGATCCATAATTCTTTACCACATGCACTTCCATGCCTTACGCACTGGTGGTATTTTATCTATCCATAAGAAATGGTTCTAAACTCAAAGGGATGATCGGGATCTTCATGGCTAATGGTATAGTATGCAAGAAATATCCTATCGGTTCTCACAAGAACTCAAACTCAAAGCAACCTCTAGGCAAGAATACTTAGAAACCGCATACTCCAAAGTGTATCTAGTCAATACAACACTCCACCAATGATCAACAACATGATTCCATATCATCTTGGCATCATGAAGTCATTGTTGATAATCTTTTTGGGTTCAAACACAAGGTTGATAATACCACCTCTTCCTCGATGCATATGGCCACAAATATTCATATAGTTTTACTAGAAATCAATAAAATAATGTATCATAAATCTCATAATACAAGTTTTCCTCTACCCATATATGTACATAAAACTCAGTCCAGTGTTGAATCTTTGTGCAAACTCATCTTGTATATTCTTAAGCCAAGTTTCCATATTGTCCAAGGTCATTCGTTATCCCATCATACACTATCCTTGTAACAACTTCAAAATAGGTCCCAATAATAGAACCAAGATGTAGTCACTTTTCAACCCTTTAATTCCTAGATGTTTCAAAGATATTATCCATCTTGAACTAGGTGCTCACCTAGGAGCATGCAGGTTTCGATCACCTCCTTTTGGTGAGCCTTATAAGAATGTTCACCATTAATGGAGGAATAATGCACAAGACATACATGTATACATTCTATAATATAGATAAAGAAACTAGATTTAAGAATAAATGCACCATAATATGAATGAAAATATTATAACAACATAAAATAATCAGATCCGAATCATGATCAATATGAAGAACACAAGTGTTTAAACCCATAAAAACAAATATTCAGAAAAATTCACCAGATCTATTACCTCAAAATTGTTTCTAGTAGTCTGATTCCATCAAAAGAGTCATATTAGACCAAATACAATAAGAAGTAGCATCCTAAACCTATAGAATGACTCAAATCCAAGAGTTCTTAGCCATGCTCTATCCAATGTATTAGAAGTACCTCTTACGTCCCATACATATTCTTCAAATCCTTTCCATTCTATGTTCTAGATCCAAACACATTCTTAAATAGAGTGGGAGATCCTCTTATCTATCATTCAAGTGTAAACCACATGCCAAATGTCATCATACCTACTACGCCCTTAACCGATTACTTGTATTAGGATATGAGTATCCGACTTGTGGCTTACCATATCATTTTATTATATCATTTATACTTTATCATGCTCAATAGGTCGGCCTTGGTGATGCCCATAGCATATGAATAGTATATATAGGGGATTATAGGTAGTATTTCATTATCATTTGAGCATTTGAGTCTTAATATATGGTTTGGAGGTTGCCCCCTCAAAGTGGAAAAGCTATTCTAATTGCATATTGAGATAATTATTCTGAAATATTGTGTTATTTTGTGTTCTATTATTTCTATTAATCTAATTATACAAAGTAATTTCATTACAAGTGGTATCAAAGTCATGCGATCTAGGGCTGAAATTAGGGCAAAACCCTAATTTTTTGTTCCACCACATATTGCAAACTAGAGCGAATTAGTGGGAGATATTTTACCAGAGGTGAGAAGAATTTCGAGTAAGCATACCTAAAAATTTCAGACTTTTTTGATTTATTTTACAAAAGTTATTACAAATTTAGTGTTTTTCATAAAATAGCTCCTAGGGTGCAAATTATGAAAATTTTCAAGTTCTTTACATTTTCGAAATCTCTCAAAAAAATAGTATTAGTATATTTTCTGCATTTTCTTGTTCAGGCCGAAATTGTATCTAAACCCTAAACCCTAAGATTTGACATCATGGCGGGCCTTCCAAAGAGCAAAAAAGAATCCGGTTACTCTGGGTAAAACCCCAGATAAAGATGTGGTAGTGATTGAAGATATGGAGTCAAAAGGGGTAAATACATATTCCTCAGCACTAGGGTTTACCTCAGTTGATCATAAGGTGAGCCAACTTGAGTATGAGTTGTGAAATGTACAATCTGAGATGGCCTCTAAAGGAGACATAGCCCAAATCAATCATCGATTGGATGATATCATGCAACATGTAAAGGGTAACCAGTATGGCCCAAATCCAGCCCATATCAACCAAGGAGGACCTTTAGTTAAAAATCATGGACAAACTAACCATATTGGATCACTTTTCCACCCCATCGAATCAAACTTATTCGCAACCACGGAAGATGATGCCAAAAGTGGATATGCACAAATTTGATGATAAGGATCCCCTAAATTGGATAAATCAAATGGAGAACTTCTTTGAG
Source organism: Taxus wallichiana var. yunnanensis (assembly GCA_018340775.1). Taxonomy (NCBI): domain Eukaryota; kingdom Viridiplantae; phylum Streptophyta; class Pinopsida; order Cupressales; family Taxaceae; genus Taxus; species Taxus wallichiana. Next base: position 118,707,986 of record CM031241.1, on the reverse strand, counting down.
TTACATCAAACACCATCAAGACAAAAGGTGACATTGGCATCCCTATGTCTTGAACCCACCAATTTGTTTGGTATCGTTGGTTATGTGCTCGGAGGCGTAAGAATGGTCTAAGTGTCACTTGGATAGTTTTTACCTAGGAGTTGCAATTGAACTATAGTTCCAAAGTGTTTGAGAGAGCTACTTTAGTCAATTAGAAAAGTTATGGCAAATAGGATCAGTAAAAGATTATGTGCATCAATTCCAAAACCTTTCATTAAGGGTGGAGAATATTCTAGAAGAGAATTTGAATGACTTGTTTCTTGGAGGTCTTAAGGACCACATCGAGCATGAGGTATGGATGTTTAATCCAATCAAGTTTTATGATTCTATTATCATGGCACGTCCTACAGAGGAATAAGTTCTTTGTAGAAGGAGGCCACCTTTCATTAACACTAGATACCATAGTATCTCTTCCCCTTCATTTGATAGGCCAATTAGACTCGACTCCTCAACAAATGGAAGAAAAGAGAGCAAAAGGATTATATGTTTTAACCGTGATAGCAAATATGGACCGGGACATAAATGTGATGAGAAGAAGTTGTTCTATATTGACGGAGGTAATGCGGATGATGAGGAAGCTGAAATTATGGGAGAGGTTGAGGAACCAATAGAAGATGAAGTAGAGGATCACCAACCTACATTTCTTTTCATGCATTGTCGGTATTAGTACTCATCAAACACTCAAGGTTATTGGCTATCTCAAAAATAGAAGGTGACGGTGTCGATTGACTTGGGGAGTACTCATAACTTCATAAATAGTAAGTTAGTTACCCGCCTCAATTTTTTATTTACCCGCTCCGAGAAATGCAAGTTATGATTGTAGATGGTGTGATATTCAAGTGAATAGAAAAGTGCCATAGTATCAAGCTTTCCATGGGAGACTACATGTTAGACTCACCTATGTTTTCTATTTCTATGGGAGGGGCAGATATTGTTTTGGGGGTCCAATGGCTCACAACCTTAGGTACTATAGAGATGAATTTCCAAGAATTGTTCATGTGATTTCATTTAGATGGAAGGAAAATACAATTGAATGGGATGGTAGCTAAGTCTCCACAAATTATTAGCTCTCATCAGATGTAGAAGGTTCTCAGAAAAGGAGTGGATGGCTTTATAGCAAAGCTATTTTCCATAGAAGTACAAAATATAGAGTCTTCAATGCCACCCGATCTTTAGAAGATTGTGGATGCTCACTCATCTTTTTTGATGCAATTACAAAGGGACTACCACCAGTTAGGGATCATGATCATGCCATTCGATTGAATCCGGGGAGCCAAACACCTAACATCGAGACCATATAGATACCCATATTCCCGAGAAAAGTGAGATCGAGAAAATGGTGGAGGAAATGTTGAAGGTAGATATCATCAGGCATAGCCAGAGTGCATATTCTTCACCAGTGGTCATGGTACGTAAGAAGGATGAAACATGGAGGATGTGTCTAGATTACCGAGAACTCAACAAGTACACCATCAAAGATAAGTTTCCTATTCCAAAGTAATTGATGATTTACTTGATGAATTGCATGGTGTTATTTATTTCACAAATTTAGATCTTCATTCAGTGGTACCATCAACTTAAGATAAAAGAGGAAGATGTTCATAAAATGGTTTTTAGGACTCATGAGGGCCATTACAAGTTTTTGTAATGCCTTTTGGTCTTACAAATGCTCCCTCAACCTTTCAAAGCTTGATGAACACTATTTTTAGGCCTTTTTAAAGGAAATTTGCATTAGTTTTCTTTGATGACATATTGATTTACTGAGAAGACATGGGAAGAACACTTATAACATGTAAATACGTGTTGGAAGTTTTGGAGAAACATACTCTGTATGCAAAGCATCCAACTGTTCTTTTTGTATAAGAGGTAGAGTACTTATTTCATATTGTATCCCATGAAGGCATCAAAGTTGATCCTCAAAAGATCAAAGCTATGGTGGAATGGCCAAGGCCCAAAAATCTCAAAAATCTTTGTGGGTTCCTAGGACTAACAGGGTACTACAGAAGATTTGTGTGGGGATATGGTAGAATAGCAACCCCACTCACTGCATTGCTAAAGAAGGATGATTTCCATTGGATAGATGTAGCCACTAAATCCTTTGAGTAGCTGAAGGAAGCCATGTGCAGCACCCCAGTTTTGGCTACTCCCAACTTCTCAAAAACCTTCATTGTTGAATGTGACGCTTCAGGATAAAGATTGGGAGTAGTTATAATGCAAGAAAGAAGACCATATGCATTTGAGAGTCTCCAATTCAAAGTAAAATATCTACTCGGACACTATCTATGAGAAAGAAATGATGGCTATTCTTCATGCGGTCAAGCAATGGAGGCCCTATCTCATGGGTAGACACTTCAAGGTAAAAATGATCATGATAGTCTCAAATACTTTTTGGAGCAAAGGTTATCATCTAAGGAACAACAAAAGTGGGTAAAAAAATTTTGGGTTATGATTTTGAAATCATATACAAAAATGGTAAAGAAAATATAGTAGCTGATACGTTGTCCAGAAGGGATACATCCGTAGATGCCTTACTATGTGGAATGTCCATGTTGACGGTTGATTGGGTGGATGAAGCAAGATTGGAATGGAATCAAGATAAGGATACACAATATCTAATACAAAATATCAAGCAAGGATCTATGAAATCTAACAAATTTGAGTGGAAAGGCAATTCCCTATGGTACAAGGATAGGTTATACTTGAGTAAAGATTCGAGTCTTTAAGCATAAGATTCTTGCAGAGATACATGCCTTACCTATTGGAGGACACTTTGGGTTTTTGAAGACATATCATAGAATAAAAAGAGAATTATTTTGGGAAGGACTCAAGGGGGTGTATAAAAGTTTGTATCAGAGTGTTTAGTGTACCAAAATAACAAAGGGGAAACAATTAAGACACCGTGTCTGGCGTTCTGAACCCTTACGAATTCCTAACCGAGAGATGGGAGGAGATCTCTATGGATTTCATCACCGGATTACCTTGTTTAGAGGGTAAGAATGTTACTTTCATGATTGTGGATAGGATCAAAAATATGCCCATTTTTGTGACGTATCACATCCATTTTCAGCCAATACAATCATGACTATTTTTTTGGGACATTTCAAAGGCCACATGGAACCCCAAAGATAGTTGTAAGTGATTGTGATCCTATTTTCACAAGTAATTTTTGGACTGAATTATTTTCATGTTTGGGTACTCAACTAGCTCACAGTTCATCTTATCATCCTCAAACTGATGGGAAAATAGAAGTGGTCAACAAATGCTTAGAGGGGTATTTACATTGTTTTGTATCAGATAAGCAAGAAAGGTGGATTAAATGGCTACCACTGGCAGAATGGTGGTATAACACATCTTTTCATACCTCTTCTCAAATGACCCCATTTTTAGCATTATATGGTTACCATCCACCTTCTATCACTTCCTCCTTGAGGGTGCAAATTAAGGTCAGAGATGTTGAGGAACACATTCAACATCAACAACAGGTTTTGGCTAGTTTAAAGAAGAATTTAGCATTAGCACAAAATAGGATGAAACAACAAGAAAATCAACACCATAGTGAAAGACATTTTGAAATTGGTGACTGGGTTTTTGTATGTCTCCAGCCTTACAAATAGATGTCCCTAAAGCAACAGAAAAAGGAAAAAAAACTTGCTCCTAAATATTATGGCCCTTATCAAGTTCTACAGAAAATTGGTAGTGTTGCTTATAAACTAGAGTTGCCTCCATCTTCACACATACACCCAGTATTCCATGTTTCATCTACTGAAGAAGGTTATTGGACAAAAATTTGAAGCCCAGATAGAGTTACTAGAACTTGACGAGGAAGGAAGAATCATTTTGGATCCAGAGAAGATTCTACAAACACGTACTAAGAGGTTGAGAACTAGAGACATTAAGGAATATTTGATCAAGTGGAAGAATCTGAGCATAGAAGACGCCACCTAGGAGGATGAAGGTTTTCTATAGCAACATCTAGGATTATTCAACGTTGAGGACAACATTGGTTTGAAGGGGAAGGGCATGCTACGCCCTTAACCTATTGCTTGTATTAGGATATGAGTAGCCAACTTGTGGCTTACCATATCATTTTATTATATCATTTATACTTTCTCATGCTTAATAGGTCAGCCTTGGTGATGGCCATAGCATATGAATAGTATATATAGGGGATTATAGGTAGTATTTCATTATCATTTGAGTATTTGAGTCTTATTATATGGTTTGGAGGTTGCCCCCTCAAAGTGGCGAAGCTATTCTAATTGCATATTGAGATCATTATTCTGAAATATTGTGTTATTTGGTGTTCTATTGTTGCTCTTAATCTGAATTATACAAGTAATTTCATTACAATACCTTGCTTTATGCTTGAGTACCCTAAACATGCAAGTGTCTGGTAACCTATAACTAACTCCACTTTACGACTCTTAACCGTAATTATACCTTGGAATATTTTTTTTGTGTTATTAGTATTCATGTACCAAATTTATCCATTATCACACATATCAACATCTTCACGTGTTTCCCATGCTACACCATCCTCAACCAAAATGCGGCTAAGTCTCAAACCCTTTTCTAATCCTACGCGTAAACCTCTACATGTTCCATGTCTAACCTTAGCTTCTTCCAGCTGTCCAATAGTTCAAGATGTTACACACAACCGTCTTATGCATTTGTATGCAAACCAAGCTACCCTTCCACACACTTATCCGTGCACCTTCCTCCTATATTTCCTTCTACACGTACTCATCCTTTGCTTCAAGACTTATCAATCTTTCCCTCAATTATTAAACATATATTTAAAGCGAGGTATATAATACAATTATATGCATTTCAATTTCCTTCCTTCTAGTGAATATGCATCTCCATTTCTTTCACTAATAACCTTAATAAGCTCCATGGATCTATTAACTTAAAAATTGATCATGGCTAGGGGGAACTACACCCTACGAGAAGCGAGATGGTAATCATCTACTACACACTAAGGGACACATTTATCTAAGAGGAACAAAATGGGTTCAAATACAAAATTTATGAAATTTTATGCATTCAAAATCCTTCTAAAGACATATTTACAATCATTGGTAACCATGCATTATATGTCCTTTGACCATTAACATCATGAGAGGTCACTCGATCTACTACATTCATTAGTACTTAAGGGTCTCTACACCCTACCACAAGACAAAATTAGAGTAATAAAATTTCCCTATCTTGTAAATCCTTCGTGTCACTTAAGGTATTCCAAGACTACATTTTCTCACTTTTTTATCACTTAGCTTATAAAGGGTTCCATTACGTTTGGTTTGTTTATTTGAATACCAATTAAAATATATCACTTGATTGTTAATTTCAATTATCTAAACATGCAATACACATTTTAAGTTATGATTCTCTTATTAGAAACTATGCTTTCTCGATGACTTGTTCTTACATGGATCAATTCGATCCTTTTTCACATGGTAAGAAATATTTATTATGTTGCAAGTAATCTCCACGTGATTAAGCTAAAATGGAAAAAGGAAGATCTATATTAGTTTAATCTAATGCTATGCAAAGTAGTAAATGACAACCAACGAAATGACTCAAACAAATAAGTAAGAAAATGTAAAACCCTAATGAGTAAAGATAGTTAAGAAGGACATAGCTGATTCGCAGAGACTTGTTGGGAAGGTTTCATAGTGAAGATCGATGAACAGAATGCAGAAACGAGCACACATGAGCTCCAATAAGTCCAGATCCGACTTGTATGAGTAGATTGAGGTGCGGTGAAAGGAATATTAATATTTACATTGGTATCGGGTATTATCGTATAATAAAAGTTTACTTATGGTTATATTGTTATTTGGGTTGTTTGTTATATTGTTAGTAATATTGTTGTTGTTATAACAATATTACATACATTGGTTACAGGAATATTTTGAGGGATGATTTGTTATAACAGCCTCCTTAATTATAGGATTTGCATCCCTATATAATTGTATGGTTTCCCGTTTGAAATAATATAAAAGATAGATGATTTTGTGTTTAATTTGTTATTGTACATTTCTGTAAATCTGATCCAAATCTATTATTTGATATCAGAGCGAGTTTAATCAAGCCTATGATGAAATTATAGTGGTATATTTAAGGGGCAGTACTTCGATGTTATTTCCCCGTTGATGAAATTCATGTTTTTGATTTGCATCTTTGCTCGACTAGTTCCATTCACATGCAAAATATATATACCGTATCTTTTTGGATGGTATTCTGAAGGATGAGACTAGTGGATATTGTGTGTGCCTCACACTGATATAAAATAATGTTTGGAACTGTGTGTAATCCCGTGGAAAGTATTTAAATCATTAATTGTTTTTAATATGATTCTGCATTTATTGTTATCTATAGTTCTACATCCCTCTACGTTGCGTCAGCACTTTTCACATTGTTTACGGTCTTGAACAGAACAGTCTCTATTCTCAGTCCTTGAGATCGATCTCCAAGCTCTCAAACTTAGTTCTCCTCATACAGAAATCTTGTGATTGTGATTTGATTTTCTTATGTTAAGGATTCTGTTATTGAAAATTTCTCTCCACGTATTGACCTGTGCACAACTCACAACATACAACGATCACGAATACTATATCATCATATCTATTTTTTAGCCTACAGTGACTCCAATCCTGAGCTCGGTTCTATATTGCATTGGATCTCAGTTCATTATTGTGCTTCCTTTCATAAATACGGTGCTGCAATCTCATGCGGTTATCTATTGATTGTCATTCCGCCTTGGAAGTTGGACTCTCCTCCGTTTGGGAATACAGCTTGACACACATAATACCATGTATGTCTTTCATATATATTCATGTTATTCCTTTAGATTTCACTTTATTTCTTTGTGGTCTTTAATTATAGTTTATGTCAATCATTCATGTTAAATCTAGAGTTATTTTTTAAAGTCATATAGAGTATACTGCGTGTGTAATATTTGTAGGTCTATATATTATACTGTCAAGATTCATCATAAAGTTTATATGTATGGATCTATTGTCAAATAAAAAAATCAAGGAGGTCACTCAAATAATTATTAAAAAGTAATTAACTATTACTTTTTAGCCTTCATTTTTGTCATTTTGTGTTATTGAGTAGTTGGTAATAGTATTTTTTCATCTTGTTAGTATTAACATAAAATTGTCAAATTATTTTATAGAGTCTTTGTTGTCATCAAAGTATCATTTGAGTCAATTTTAAAATGTTATTTTTTGTCAAAAGAGTCGATCAATTAGTAGAGTTATTTTTGCATCGTCAATGTGGAAAATATGTCATTGTAATGTTAAGTTAATTTGTAAATTGAGTCTTGTTGTCAAATAGGTGATTTTAGGATATTTCTTTATTAGTGAAAATAGTCAAGATGTAAAAATTCTTAAATAAAACAAAATTCTTATGGATGCATTTTCGGTGTTACCCAATGTATGGAAAAATAAACTATTTCACATTATGAAAGGGAAGAAATTTGCTTCATGTTTAAATCAAATTTGCCATGTTTATATGTATCTTAATGGAGGACATAGGAAATGAAGGATGGATGGCAAATATCGACCTCTTGTTTGTCACCAATGACGGGGCCACACGGAGCTATGGTGGTATTTTGTCGTGTGACTATGTTTTTAGTTGTGTGCTTCAATTTCATAGTACATGTTTTTTAGTATGTTCATGATTTGATTTTCCACTTTGTGTAATTTTTAGCTTGTAAGCGTGGACTAAAAAATAAGAAAAGAAGTTCATTCCTGTTCACATGTGTATGTGGCTATTCCTACATAATTCCCTGATTTAATAACTTAGTGAAGAACAAATAGCACACAGAAATGCAACATCATGAGTCTTGAAGAGGTTTAATAGTCAGATGTGTTCCTGTTCATACATAGGTTTGTGGTTAGCCTCTGGAAAACCATTGAAGGTTGTTCAGATGTGTTCCTTCTTGAGTTCCCACACTGTTATGTTAGATGTGTTCCCTAGAGTGACCGGTTGATAAACAAATGGTTCATGAGCATGTCCCTATCCTCATAGGTTAGATGTGTTCCCGATAAAGGCATGATTGATAAAAGTTGATGTGTTCCTTATTTTACCTTTAGTAGTGTTGCACCAAGAAAATGAGCAAGCACGAGTGACATGTTCTTTGAGGAAGTGTGAAAGTTCTTTTTCTACCATGTAAACACTAAGGGGGGAATGTTAGGAATATTAGTATTTACATTGGTATCGGAGTTATTACCATATAGTAAAAGTCTACTTATGGTTATATTGTTATTCATGTTGGTTGTTATATTGTTAGTAATATTGTTTTCATTATAACAATATTATATATATTGTTAGGGGAATATTTTGAGGGATGATTTGTTATAGAACCCTCCTTAATTATAGGAGTTTCATCCCTATATAATTGTATGGTTTCCCGTATGAAATAATATAAAGATAGACTATTCTCGTGTTTAATTTACTGCTCTACATTTCGTAAATCTGATCCAAATCTATTATCCTAGAGAAGGATGGGGGCACTTAGGGCACCGTAGTGTGAGATCTAGGTGCCCTTGTCTGCATAAATGACCGGGGAACATCCTCTCGAGGTGTTCTTGAGAGATCTCCTACCCTCTCTTCCTCTTGATGTGGATATCACTAGACTATGTTGGATGTCACTAGAAATCGAGACGGAAAAGAGAATTTCAAAACCCCAAAACAAACATAAAAACCCTAAAAAAAGATGCATATGAAGTGGTCGACTAGCCTCAAAAGATAGAATAGTAGAATTAATAGATGAGCGTTGCACTATATTTCAAACCCATAAGGAGTTCTAAGTGTGTTTTTGAAAATTGTGCCTTAGGTACTCTTGCACCAATGAGACTTTTTGAAGTAAAGATAAATAACTATATGTAGAAATGTAAATAGATGGTGGATGGAATAGAATAAACTCCCCTCCTATGAAGTGTGATGTAGATGAACTAGCCTTGTCCCTTGTGATGGAGCTAGATGGATGTAAATGGAGCTCTAGATGCCTTAGATGAATGCAACCTTAGGTGGTGATACTAGTGCTTAGTGCTTGGTCCCTCATTATGGTCTCATAACTTTATATTTATATGGTTCTCTTGTTCTAATTTTATAATTAACCCCAAAAATTTTGTCCACTAATAATATTAAAAGCTCAACTAAAAATGGAAAGCTCAAATGGTGAGAATTTGACCAAAATGAGGAACCAAAGTATGAAGAGGATCATGGTTCCCGAGAGGGGATTAAGGAACTTGGGCACCCGAGTTCGGCTCAGGGCACCCGAATCAAGTGATAATAATACAAGGTGACAAAACATATTGGGAAAGTCCATGAGGAAGGTCGGAAGTGAATACGAAATAAAAGTAAAATGGCCAAAGGACATGAGTTATTTAGTAATTTCTTTACTCAAAAACCATATGAATAGTATTATGATACTAAAACTAAATAATACCAAAGTGTGTGAATTAGTGACTAAATTTTCTCCTACTTTATGTTGGTGAGTAGAAATCTTGGTAATATAAAGTAGATAGAGATGTATACCCGATATTCATGTAGAGTGATCCAAAAAAATGCTCATAGACTAGACAAAGCATGGACTAAAAAAATATAAAGCATGGAGACTAAAGATGTAAAAAGTGTAAAAATTTGATGAGAGTGAACCGAAGGTGAAAAACATCTTCTCGTATTTTCCAATGTGTGATGTACCTACATGTTAGTATGCTATGTGTGAAGTTTTCGTTGACATCATTGTTATTTTTGTCTTCTTGCTTCCCATTTAGATGGATCCTGTAAAGGAGAAGACGATGAAGTATTCAAATACACATGTATATGTGTAAAAATGCATGTATATGAAAATATGAAAATGAAAAAGGAACATGTGAACCTAATCCGTGATGAGACAAATAGTCTGAAAAGGATATCTTGTAATCACAATGAACTATGATTTTTTTGGTTATCTCACACCACTATAGCTGAAGAAGTGTAGGGATAAAGTTATGTTATTATCTAACCTTTAACTATTTCCTTGAGAATATGAAGAGATATCGGTGATGTTTATTTTTTAGGTTGATCTCGATGTCTGCTAACCGAAGTAGTGAAGGGAGGAAAGTCTCGCTTGTATCCTCCAACCTATAGATACTCCTTGAATGCTAAGGGAAACTTTACCTATAAAATCCATTGTGTATTATAGTTCTATACAATGTTTTCAACCACTCACTTTATAACCCATTGTGTCAAGGATGGAAAAATGAGTTGAAATTTACTTGGTGTAGAGCGTTGTATAGTGTGTAAACTAAAAAAATGATGCCCCCTTTTCGGGGCACATGTGACATCTTAGATAGCAGGATGTGGCCCAAAAAGAGGACCAACCATGTAAAATGTGCCTTGAGGGAGAAAGGAATGAGCTTTGTAGAAAACAAGTCTCACATAAACAAATGGCTAGAAAAAAAGTGTTAGTATGAAAAAACATGCAAATAGAAAACATGTGTATCCTACATAGACAATGTATAATCTACTAAGAAAATGATAATGTAAACACCCTAGGAGATAAGAATAGATAGCTAAAATCATGTTTCAAACATGGGACACCACTCATGATGTCACAAGACACTGAAGGCAATAGTTACCACATATAAAGAAACAAGTTTGCACACCAAACGAAGGGCATGCCCTACATACAATAGTAAACAATAGTAAGAAAGTGAAAATAATAGATGATATTCATGGTAGTAAGTAATCCTACAAAAAAATTATGCACATAAAGCACCAATTAGCATGTTAGAAAGATAACCCATATCTCAAAAGCATGTATAACCAAGTAATGTAAACTACTAAATACAAAATGAAATAATGACACCTAAAGTAGATGAAAGTGGATGCCACCAGTAGGTGATGTGGTTCTGGTAGTAGGAAATCAACCATTTTGGTTGTAAAATAATTGTATCTACGATCTCAACTAGAAAAGGATGCGAACACGCATGTGTATATAGTAATGATAATGACATGCAACATACCTATCTAGCAAGTGTAGTAAATTGAACATGAACTAGAAAATGCAAGCAAAGTAGATGCAACCAAGATATGTAGCATGTTTTGGATAGAAGGAATGGAATTAAAGATGGATGATAGGATCCATATGCCCCAAGTGAATGGAGTTGTATGTTGTGAGGTTCATTTGTTTTTCCCTCCGAGCAATCAAGAATGAACCGTAAACGAGAGTGTGTTATCATGAAATGGTCAAAATGTGTGTTTTGTGTAACACGCAATGATGATTGTGTATGTGTGTTGATGATATGTGACCTAGAGATGATGTTTGCATGACTCTATAGCCAAAGTGTATATCACAAAAATATGATCAAAGGATTGATGATTTAGCCCAAAGTGTATATCACTACCACATGAATAAAGGGAGAGGTAATGATCCTAAAACGTATACCACTACAAGATGAGGTAATAAGTGACCATTTAACCTATAGTGTAAGTCACTAACCTAGGAATGTCACATTATAAGAGGTTTAATGATAAATGCATGCATGTGATGATGTCCATTTGTGATGTATAACCTTCAAAATTCTAGTATGGACAAAGTGAGATTAGAGTAAGTCATAGGGTAGTGAGTGCAACGCATAAAAGAAAATGTAGGATGTGTGAGAATAATTGAAGACCATGTGATGTGGGACATGTGTAAATATGCGATGTATAGTATGAAATGTAAGATGAGTAGATAGAATAGTATTGTGAAATTCACGCTATGTAGGACGAATAGTATGTAATATTAGACTCATAGACAATACGAGTGTTAAACATGTGTAATGAATACTAGTATAGTGTGTAGAATATGTATAGTGTGTAGAATATGTATGATGTACAGATGTGTAAATGTCAAGAACACAAATGATGTGGAGTAAATTCAAGATTTAGTAGGTTGTATTAAAAATGTGTGTAAATATGCAATGTGTAATGTGTGGGGCTCATGTGTAGTATGTCGTCAATAGTCGAGTGTGAGTTGAACCACAAGAGTGTTATCGGTAATGACGATGATAAAGTGTAGATAAATATTCATATGTTAAGAGATTGATGTATGACTATGCAAGTATGGAAGATGTGTAGATGCTAATATGAGGGAGGAATGTGTTGGATGTTATGACCCCCAAGTGTGAGGTGGTGAATACATTAATTTGACACTATCTAAAAGATCATCACTAATGGGATAGAATCTAACCAGAGCGGCATTAGAGAAATGATAAGAAATAGAATGAGGTGGATCGTATATAAAGATCCATTATGACGTAATGTGTAGACACTCATTGAATACTATTCATCGGTGAAGGTTACTCGTGGACACTCATGCGCATACAAATGAGAGATTTTGGAGCATAAGTTTTAGATGGGATATTAACTATGGAGAAACTACCCAATGGCATAGGAAATGTGAGAGAAGTGTAGTTTGTGTCTAAAGCACCACCAATATAGTCATGCCAAGATTTCACAAATGTCGCGGAAAAGTGCAACAGTGCGGTTAATGAATATCATCAAATGAAATATGTGAAGGCGATAAGCGGTTGTAATGTGACAATTACCGTGATAAAGAGGAGGTAAGTGAATTGGTGGTTTGTTGTTATTAAGTGTCAAACCAAGACGAGTTAAACCATTGATTTTTCAAAAGAGTATCCAACAAGTATGATTGATTGGGATGTTATGCCAATAGGATTTGTTAATGAATAGTGTGCATATGAAAGGAGGTGGTGGAAATGCAGATTGCATTGTAGGAGATGAAAAATATCTTAAGCATTAACAAATCTCGATATATTACCATAACATTGGTATAAGGATGGGTCTTAAATTTATATTCACTCGGGACATCGGCCACAAATGTTTCTTTGAAGTATGAGTCATCTACCTCAATAGGTGTTAAATTTAGTTTTCCTAATGCTTCATCAGTGAGTTTGATAGTCTCCATGTCATCATCAAAGTCCTCAAAACCTATATGTGAGCAGTATCATGTTATATGGATTTTTCGACTATATTGCTAGGAGTTACACTTGGTGGAGGAATGTAATTTGTCTCGATATGTAGAGAAGAAGTGCTTACTTGAATGGGTATAGTAGGTGAGATAATTTGTGTAGTGTCAGTAGAAATGGCTGGAGTACTTGAAGCGGTAGAAGAAGGCTATAAAGCACTAGATTGGCCGATGTCATATGTGTCGAGGCTACTATATGGGATATCTTGCGAATGTGGAATAGGCATATATGTAATGGGTCTATGAGAAAATATTTGAATGGCTCGGATATGAAATAATATTATGTTCATACCCATCATGTAATAACTTAAGAAATTGGTGGAAACTAGATGGGACCACTTGAGTTGTGTGTATTCAAGGTCTTCCTAGCAATATATTGAATTGGAATTAATCATCTATAACATAGAATTTGGTGATAATGGTCTTAGGCACAACCCAAATGTGTAATGAGATAATCACTAGACTTGTGCAAGTCGTAGAATCATATACTCATATTAGTGTAGAATTCTTATAAATTGGATTAACAGTAATAACCAATTTTCATACAAGAGAATGAGAATATAGATTAACGACTAACCCATTATTAATAAGTACTCATTTGATGCAAGTGGTGCTAATGATGGAAGTAATGAGAAAGGGTGCACATGGATTGATTTTAGCCAAATGTGATAGATCCTCATCAATGAAATAGATGGCATGTGGCAAATTTTTGAGAGATTGTATGAGATGTGTAAAGGCCACCGCAAAGTTATCACTTTCTATATGAATAACACAAAAAATGCTTCAAGCATATTATGAAAGTCTAATACATTAAGAAATAATTAACAAAGAGAAATCTTACCTAGTGTACTTTTAAGTTGTTCAATGATGTCATAAACATTAGAAACATTAGGAGGAATTGATGAAGTGATAGTGTGAGGAATAGTGGTTGGTGGAGCCATAGGAGGATGCGTGCGATGAGTAGTAATTACATTAATAGAAGGGCCAGTCTAGTAGTAAAAACATGAGGAGCATTTTGAGTGTTAACTCACATGAAATCAGCAGTAGTAGTAACTATACTATAGACTTTAGTTGGTGTAAAAGAAGGATAAGATGATTTAGTTATTAATTGATAAGGAGATGAAATTATCAAAAGGAATGGATGGATTGATCAGGTTCACTAAAATGATTAAAAGTAAATGGAAAATGGAATATCTATATTAATTAAATGTAAATCTATGCAAAATAATAAATGACCACTAAAGAAATGACCCAAGCAACTAGTTAAGTAGAAATGTGAAATCCTGATGAGTAAAGAGAGTTAGGAAGGGATTAGCTGATTCATAAAATTGTTGGGATGGCGTCACATTGAAGAAAAATGAAAAAATGAATAAATGACCACATAAGATGCCTAGAAAGTGCATATCCAAGTTGTCTAATTAGATTGGGGTGCCAGGGGTATCGTGGTCTAGATTTGGGCACCATGGTATGTAGAATGAAAATGGAACCTCCTCTGAGGTGTTAATGAGTGGTTTCATGACCTCACTTCCTATCACATATATGTTTTCGGAATATGTTGGATGTTTCTATAAATTGGATATGGAGAAGAGACATGTAAAACCATGAGCCAAGCATTAAACCCTTAAAAAAAGATGCATATGAAGGGGTCAAACTATCCTAAATAGCCACAATGTGGACTTATTTACTAAGTGCCACACTACATTTCAGACCCAAATGTATTTATAGGTGTGTGTGTGTGTGTGTGTGTGTGTGTGTGTGAAAATTATGCCTTATATGATCTTGTGTCCGTCGTACTTTGCAGAAGTAGTGAGAAATAACTAGATGTAGAAATGTAAATAGATGGTGGATGGAGTAGAATAAACTCCCTGACTATGAAGTATGATGTAGATGAACCATCCTTATCCTTGTGATAGAGCTAGATAGATGCAAATGGGGCTCTAAATGTATTAGATGGGCACAATCTTAGGTGATGATACTAGTGCTTGGTGCTTCATCCCTCATTATGGTCTCATAACTTTATATTTATATGGTACTCTTCTTATAATCTCGTACTTAACATCGAAATTAATGACCACTAAAAATATGGAAATCTCAAACATGTAGAAAGTTCCCAAAGATGGAAGCAAAGTACGAAGAAGATCGGGGTGTGTTGACACTAAAATTTTCCTCCATGATTTCTATTTCCTTAATGTATATATTAGGAATAAGGTGTTGTTAAGTATAATTAGTAGCGACATATGATAGAATATAACGATGCTGCCCCTACAACGCTGCTTATAAAGTATAGTATGGTAATAGTCAAAGTACAATAGGAATGTTGTGCTAAAAAGTAAATATTTTTCGTAAGTGGTCCGGTAATGTTAAAATGTCAAAGTTAAGGTAAGTAGAGAAGTAGGGTCTACATGATTTAGAATTAGAAATATTATATTTGTAATAATGACAAGGAGTGATGTCAAAAATATTTTTATATTAAATTTGTGTAATATCTATGAAGGTGGAACCCATGTGAGATGATAAGGTATATCTTATCTTAAAATATAAGTGTACATGTAAAGGTAAAATTTTAGGCATGGAATATGATTAGCCGAAAGAGATTTCCTAGAGATAGGGTGGATAAGCCTAAATTTCTATAAATAGAGAGGCCACCTCCTCTCATTTAACATGGAATAAAGTTGTAATAATTATTTTATGAATAAAGGATTCATTTTGAAGGTGTGTTAAGGAAGCCATCAAGATGAGTAATTGTGAAGTTTCTCCCATAACTATTTTTGGAAAACAAGTGGAGTTGGTAACACTTGGATTAATTCATGGGTGAGATTGTAACAATTTCATGTTAATAATATATTTTACAGTTGTATTTCAGATTTGTCATCATTATTTTATGTCATAGTTTGTGGTATTCTTTTGTTATGTCTGCTATTGTGTTTCCATATTACTACCACCAAACCAAAGCTGTGCATTATTGAAATAATCACAGCATGAGGAGTTCCCATTGAAATATTATCAGAGTTCTAGATTGGTGTTGACATTTTGGTTCCATTTCCAAGACCATTCCTCGTTGGTGGATTTTCTTGAGAGATATTCCCACTTATTTAAAAATCAGCTAGAGGGTAACCTTGTTTTTACTATGCATAGTAGTTACCATGGTAAAGTCACTTTTTACTATGCATAGTATTTACCATAGTAAAGTCACTTTTAACTATGAATAATATTTACCACAATAACTTCACTTTTTATCGCAAATAGTATTTACCGTAGTAAGTCAAGTTTTACCATAGTAAATATAATTTTCCGTGATCATTCCTATTTTACTGTAGAAAGGTGTAAAGTCACTTTCTATTCTAGTGAGTCCAATTATTTGTGCACATAAGTATTATTAATTGTACTTGTGAGTTGGTATTTCACTGTGGTTACTTTTGAAAATGGGAAAGATTCCTTTTTTTAGCCCAATCTAATGAAGATGCTCCCTCTTTCATTCAAGCATTTAAATGATCCTACATTTGTAATGGCTTCATAAGAAGGGGAAAATGGAATAAATATTTTCCTACATTTTTGGATGGTTCAGCCCTTAGGTTGTTTGAAACACTAGGTGATAATGTTAAAAACTCATGGGATTTATTAACTAAAAGTTTTCTTGAATAATTTTGTAAACAACAAAAATATGCAGATCTCATGATCTAGATCACAAAGCTAGACCAAAGGAGAGAAGGAAAAGATAAGGTATTATCACGCTCGTGTTCTAAAGCTAAGAAGGAATCTAGATTCCCAGATCCGAAAGGAAATATTAGACAATAGGTTGATGAATGGCATGGATAATATCCTCTGCAAGAACTTCATTCTTGGGATAAAGCCAAAGATCAAAAACGAGTGAAGTATGACCACCCAATAACCCTTGAACAAGAAAAGGAGAGTGCAAGAAGGCAAGAAGAAAGCATGGAAGAGGAGCCCATAGAAATTTTTGCTAAGGTGGAGCGTACACCAACACCTTTGGTATAGAAGCCACAACCACTCTTGGTGAGCACAAATATTCCCTCTAGTACATCTTCTGAGTATGAGGATCTCCTTAAGAAAATGGGACAATTAAATATTAATCTTCTTCAAGGAAAGGAATTTAGTTCCTAGGGAGGAGATAGAGGTCCAAAATGAAATATATCTAATTTGTATGTTATGGTTGTTATAAAAAGGGTCATTATAAGTATAATTATCAAGATAGGGCCTCTACATATGGTATAAGGGATAATGATAAAGGAAAAGAAGCTGTAAATTATTTTGATGTGGTAGATAGGAGTTTAAATAATGAAGCAAATGTGGTTTTAACAAAAATAAAGAAATAAAAAGATAACCAAGATGGAAATGATCATAAGAATATGAAAGGAGAGACTAGTAAGAAACATAGGAGAAGAAATTTGGGTGTGCAAGATTTTTTTGATTTCACTGGAGCAAGTCCATACTCCATCTTAGAAGATATGTCTAAAAGGCCCGTAAATATTACATATGGACAACTTCTTGTTGTCTTTTGAGAAGAGGCGGGAACTACAAGTGGACTCAATGCTCGACAAAGGAAGGAGGTTGAGGTCCTTGTTTTGGATGTAGAGATGGATCCCTATGCTCCACAAGTTGAGGTATTATTTAATGGTATTTCAATTCATGAAGTTTGAGTAGATGAAGGTGTTGGATTTAATGTAACGATCGAGTCCGTAATGAATATGTTGGGTTTAAAAATTGATCTCCCTCAACTCTTATGTTAAAGTGAATAAATGAGGGAAAAACTAAATCAGAAGGTGTTGTTTTACATGTGGCAATATCTATCATGGGTGTTGTATGTGTGGTAGAATTTAAGGTGATGAAGAATGGTATTGTTGCATACCCAATGTTGTTGGGAAGGCCATGGCTAAGGAGATTTTATGTAAGATACTACTTGAATGAAGGTTGCATGACACTTGGACGTGGCAAAGAAAGGGTGAAGATAAATGTGATCCCTCGACATCATAAGGAAAAAATTCGTGGATTTAAGTGATGAATCTGATGATTAGACATCCTCTAGTTACTCTACTACTAGTGAAGTGGACATAGAAGATGAAGAAAGTGAGGTTAATGTATCGGTCACAGATATCCTTGGAGTCACATCAACTCATGAAACCATAAAATTATCTGAAGAATAAATTGATGATCGTCTTCAACAAATAAAAATTAGTGATGTTGTGATGAAAATTGAGTCCTACCTCCAACTCTTTAGAAGGTACATGGACTTATTCATTTTTTTATTATAAGGAACTTCACCAAGTAAGTTAGGTAGAACATTCTATTGAGCTCATAGATGTTGATAAGCCAATAAAATAAATGCCATATAGAATGAATTCTATTTTTTCTAAGACTGTAAAAGAAGAAATAGATAAGTTGCTTAATGTAGGATTCATATATGTTGTGGAGAATTGAGATGGGTTTCTCCCATTGTGATCTCAATAAAAAATAATGTGAAGCTACGCATTTGTGTTTACTACGAAATCTCAACAATGCAACAAAAATGATCATTACCCTCTTCCATTCTCGCACTGGATCTTGGATGAAGTAGTTGGGAAGGAGTGTTATAGCTATGCAGATGGATATAACGGGTACAACTAAGTTCATATAGCAAATAAAGATCAGCTCAAGACTACATTCACCACTCCTTGGGGAATGTTTTCTAATAGGGTTATGCCATTTGGGTTTTGTAATGCTCTAGCAACATTGCAATGCCTAATTAATAGGGTGTTTGAACCATACATTGAAGCTTCATCAGAGTATTCCTAGATGATTTTTACATCTACTAGAGCATAATGAACCACCTCCATAAGATGGAGGTGGAATTTCAAATGTTAGATTAATTATAAGCCTCACTAAACACTCAAAAGTGTTTCTTTATATGTTCTATAGGCGTCTTGTTCTGCATGTTATATCTAGAGATGGTATTAGTACCGATCCCGATAAAGTTTCAAAAATTAAATAGTTGCCACTTCCTATGAATAGAATTAAGTTGAGATCATATTTAGGCCATGTGGGTTACTATAGAAGGCTCATCAAGAATTTCTCAAAGATTGCACAACCACTAACCCAGTTCTTGAAGAAGGATGTTAGTTATGAACCAGGAAAGAAGGTGCTTGAAACTTTTTAACAACTAGAGGAAGCTTTGGTTTCTTTATAAAGTAGTAAATCTAGATCATCATCTATACTTTGAAATCTCAATCCATGCATATAATTCATAGTATGAATCACCACATATTTGTAGTCAAAATACATGTCAAAATCCATGCAATTTGTATCTATGTTAGAGAAATTGCTAGTAAAATCCATGCATATATCAAATTGCTAGTATAATCAAAATACATGTCAAAATCCATGTAAAATCCATCCATATAATAAATTGTTTTTATACAAATTGCTAGTTACTTAAAAGCGTGGGTACAAGAAACTAGCAATTTGTATCAAAACAATTTATTGGCACATCATTCCTCAATGCCACCTATGTCGTAAGAGAAATTTACGACAAAATCATATAATGCTTAAATAGTATTATATCAATGTGAAAAATCCATAATACGACCACATTTTACATAACTAGTGATAAATCAATATCTACAATCTAGTAAATGAGATGAGTCAATAAATATAACGATGTAGGAAAGGGGTGGTAACTACAATCATCTTATTCCTCTTAATACAACAAACAGTATAGCGATAGGCAATAGTTTCCTTTCAACTCAAAGACAAATGAAACCTCTTTAGATCTCGATCACTCAATTTGTAAAATTAAAAATGAGGAGTATTTGTGATATCCATTTATTTCCAGGCACATTGTTGATTTAACCCAAAATGGGACTTATTTTAAGACAACTATTAGCAGAGCTCCATCAACCACGGTTCTCCAAAACATTCTATTTATTTAACAATGAGATCTAAACTATCATGTGCAATACACATTCTATGACCACCCAATTACTGCTAGAACTCCAATGTTAACTTGGGTTCATCGTGGTTAATTCTTTTGGTTCTAAAATAAAGTTATTCTATTATTATGAAAGGACAATGATAGGTCTGCAGGCCACTTAGGATGCCCAACAAGAAAAATGGAGTACAAAACAAGTTTACACAATTAGGATCATTCCAAGAAGCCGTATTAGTTTCATGCAGAGTAGAAAAGACGTGGGCAGAAATCACATCCCCAAAATTCCTACCTTGGTGAAAACCAAAGAGAGAGGCTCAAAAGGATACAAATATTGGCTATAGGCTTTCCAATTCCTCACACTACCTAGCCGGTTAAAAAGTAAAAATAAATGCATGAAAGCATAATATTTTTAAGGTAGAATATATCACTTTAACCATTTTTATACGTACCATATCTAACAACACTCAATCAGATAACAATTTATTATTATTATTATTATTATTATATTAGATAGAATTTTTTTGTACCTAGGAAACCATTTCTCTTATGGTATTGGTGAATGACAAGGAGTGACACTAGAGAGAAATTAAATTAGATAATGTATTTTATTGAATGTTTTATTTGTAGTGATTGCATTATTCACAAATTACACCTACTCTTCCTTTGGAGTCTTATCACCATTCAAAAATATTTTGGTGTAGTGTTTCTCACTCGTAATTTTTTTGACAAGCATAGTGTAATTTTTCCATTAGCAAAGTCTATGGGTGTAGTGCGTAATAAGTCAACCTTATCTTACACTTTTTCTTATGTAGGATTAATATAATTACAACACAATATTATATTTTATGTCATCATTACAACTAAATTATGTATTTAAAGTGAAGTTAATTAATCACCATTGTCTTATAATTATTATTTGTATGGGTTTAATACAATTACAAACCATTGATGTATTTTATATTAAGTTAGTTACATTTTCTTCCTCATGTATATTGGGTAATAATAAGTTATGGAGGTTCCATGGTTTTTGGGAAGAGTTTATTGAATTTGGCTAAATCGGCCCCTGGTAATTTCTATGGTAAATATCTTCCTAGCTCTTTCCCTATGTCGGTTAGGTTGCTCGCTCTGCCTCTTGAATTTTTAGAGCTGAGGTTATTCTTGGCATTACCAGGGTCTTGGGGATTCCTCTTTCCTATTATCCATCTACCAAAGCCTGCTCCAGGATGATTTTTACTAGATTTTTCATAATCATGTCGGCAGACAAACTTGCTCCTGCCTCTATCAAACTCAAGACCAAACATGGTGTTTGGATTTAGGATATAGTATTCGAATATACCAATACCTTTTATGCTAAATGTTGGCACGTTGGGCACCCGACCAATATTTTTGAGGCTCCACGTGCTTGGGTGATAAAACTACGTGATCAAGAGAGATTCATGTTTGATGCGGCCTTAAATAGAGATTTTTTTCTTGGGGATTAGAACTTTGATCCTGCTATGTCTAGTATTAAAACTGAAGATTTGCTTGTTTTATTTGAAGATGGGTAATTGGAAAGTGGTCAGAGCGGTTCCCTGGAGCCACTACTGGGGATACATGTGAAAACAAAGATAGATGGCAAATGCCCTATTTTGGGACAGAGCATCTGCAATGAAAACCAAGAATTGGTGAAACATATTTCTTTAGCTTCACTTCAGATCTTTCTCGGTCCCTTGCATAGAAATTGGCGAGCTCTTTGGTAGTGGTGGATTCTGATATGACTTCGGATGCTGATAGGGTTTTCGAGGATATCTCGTTCACTAGGGAGGATGTGGATGGTGGTGCCCCTGAGGGATAGACGGTTGAGGAAGAGGTTGATGTTTCACAGTCTGTGTTGGAGTATGGTTCCTGAGGGTGGAAGAGGTTTGCGGTTTTCCCTCTCTCAGAATGCTATTGACATACCTATGGTGGCCCCTTTGAACTTTGATTTCCCTATTTCTGGACCTCTATTTGATGTCGAATTCCCACATTTGGTGAAATCAATTGAACCACATAGAACTGATTGCGAGCCTCCATTGGAAAAGGTTTATTTGGTTTATGAATTAGTGGAGGAGCCAAATTTCGAAGAGTCCTTTGAAGAATCAAGATGGAAATTGGGATAAGAGCGATTCTCAAAAGGTAAATTAGAAGTTGTCATGAATTTTGATTCTCCTGAAGTTCCCAATCCACCCTCTAAGTCTGGCAGTGTTCGCCCTCCATTCCAGTTGACCCTAACTCTCTTAAAATCCTTAATGTTTGGGACAACTCTTGTTATAAAGAATACTCAAAGATGAACTTTGGGTTGGAGAAGGATCTTAAGGATCCATTTGAGGAATTTGGCTGGAATCTTGTCCGCCATAGGAAGTCTAAGCTGAAATGATTGTTCGGTCTTCGGATTGTTCTAGTTTCGCAGTTGGGTTACTTTTCTTTGTTGTTCTCCTTTTGGCCTTCATTGTTATAGCTTGGTGTTTGAACTTTTTGTATCTCGATAGGTTCCCAACCAAAAAAACCTTATCCTTAATTAAAAGAAAATAAGTTAAGGAACCCCACTTTCACAAACAATTAACGCAAGCATTTGTTAGCCTCGGGAGGAATAGTGATATAATTCGCCAATTTTGTCTTCTCAACTTCTAGTGTCTTCTCTACTAGAAAAAGGTTTGTGGTTCGGATGAGTCTAACCATCACACAAGTTTGTGATGGGGTCAACGAAAATGGTACCCACACCTATGGTCTTTAAAGCCACACCTTACGATTACACCACACATACTTTATGGAAATCATTTTCAAAAGGTGATTTTACTTTTAGATATAAGTGTGTGTGGCACTTATGCCTTCCGTAACATCAACACACAGAAATTGATAATTTTGATAAAAATAAATTAATTAAATACTATCTATCACTAACAAATATTTTCTTATAGAATTAAAATTGAAATTATATGAGTAATTATAGTGCATTATTCTCGCATCTATATTTATTTGAACAAATATTGCATTGTCCCTATTGGAGCTCCATTTTATTACACGTTGCTTTTCATTCTATTTTGTTACATTTGCAGAGTAGCATATGTGTCACAAACAATTGTTGTGAGCTTAGCTAGTACTATAAGCATAAAAAAACATTGCCACTAGTTTATGCAATGTTTCTTTCAACTCTTATAGGTAGGAACTACCTTACATGGCTCTTGTTTGATTTAATTTACATTGCATGATTTATAAGAACTATTATTTTGTATAACTTTATTTTCCATTTGTTAATGTCTATCCTTTCTCTCCACATCTCTTATTTTCTTTCAATTGCATTTCACGTCTTATAAAAACATTTAATTTTGTTTATTTATTTCATTTATCTTTTATGCCGAGAGGCATTCTCATTTAAATATATATTGAGTGGAGGAGTCTGATGTCGTGTCCGTGATATTAATGTTAATTTGTGATATTTAATTTTAATTTAATTTGTTAAATTAATAATTTAATTTGTTAAATTCTCGGGTGTGGGAAGTAAATAATTTTAAAAAAAAACACTTTACTAATTTTTTATAATTTATATGTTTTTTTAGATTCTCAAGTAATTATTACTTTAATAATGTTTGTATTTTAATAAACCCATGTAAAACTATTTATTTTTACTTTAACAATTTATTTAAATAAGTTAAAAAACAGCTTACATAACTTTTAAATTTAGTTATTATTCAAAATGATATGTAATTTATAATAATGTAGTATTGAGAGTGAGATTTTTCATGATAGTCTCTCTACCAACTTTATCTTTTAGAAATTATTATTTTAAAATGTTCATTACAATTAGAGATGTATTAACAATTTATCATCTAAAAAATTATAGAAACTTTAAAATATTTCAATTTATTAAGAACTTTTGTGATAGTCTCTCTACAAACTTTTCTTTTAAAAAGACAATCGGAAACATTACAATTAGAGATGTATTAGCAATATCATCTAAAAATTATAGAAACTTGTAAAATAGTTAAATTATTAAGATTTTGCTTTTTTATATAGACAATTTTTAACATCTTATAAATGTGCATTGTGTATTTAAAAATTGAATATTTGTCCATTTATAATTTTAAGACATTGACTAATATAAACTTTTTTGAAAAAAAAATGTGATGTTTATGAGAATTTTTGTATGTGTATATATATCCTTACAATATTTTCATTGGGGAGCATTTGTTGATATTTGTCCAACTCGGAAATTATTGTTGCAGCGCACCTTTTCTATACCGGGAGCTAGGATTTGCAAATGAGATGTTCATCCTTTGACTCAATAAGTATTATGCCTCTCTAGCACATCCTAATTTGGATGTCATCCCGTGTTCTCAAAAAGGTTTTTAAAGCAACATAATGAGGGACATCCCGATGTATGTATAACATATGCATCTTCAAATTTGCAACAACTCCCGGATACATCATCCGAGTCAAAACAAGGAGTCAAACAAGACAATGTAGTTTTTCTATAAGAAATGTCAAATATAAATATTTTATATTTCTATAAATAAACCATGAAATCATATTTTGTGTATGCTAGGAAAAATGTTTTAATATAAATTCTGACACACCATCATCGCTCACGAATGCCCCAGCTGAGTAGTTTGCGACTATGGTTCCATCATAATGTTTTTCATTTTCATGTGAGTGGATGACATGTTATAAAGAAGGTAGGAAAAGAAATTTTGATCTTGTATGTTGTGTTTTTTGTAAGAATGATTAACGTGGATTTGAACATTTATTTACAAGGTGGTGTGTGTTTATTTCATTGAAGGACATGGATATAGTTGAGTTTTGACTAGGCAATCGAGAATTTTTTTTCATATTTTTCTCTTTGATATTGTGTTATTTATGAGAGGAACATTTTTGAATTGTCACAACTTACCTGTATAAGAACGATTTATACAATGACGTCGATGAAGAATTGTTGTGTTAATAGAGAATTGAGGTATTATGTTTCACATTATTTGTAAATGTGATACTTTGTGTCACTTTAGTTCATATCATATTTTGAGTGTCCTTCATAATTTTTAGATTCTCTATACTATATGATTATTTCCTATTACATGTACATGGAGTTTTAAATAATATAAATAATTAGATGATTTTTGAAAATACTTTATAGGCATGGCTCCACCAAGATTAAATTTTGAAAATGAAGAGGAAAGAAAAGAATATCAAAGACAATATCACAGAAGAAGACAACAAAAATGACATGCATTGTTAGGTTGTGGAGCTGAATTACTTCAAAGATTTCATGTTTTACATGTTAATGGATTTTTCGACAATGATGTTAGGGATTAATCTCTTCTATTTCTCACCGTAGCTCTCATGTTGTGTTAATAGAGAATTGAGGTATTGTTTGTTATTTGTAAATGTTATACTTTGTCAGCTTTAGTTCATATCATATTTTGAGTGTCAATATTTTAGTAATCCTTTACTATATGATCAACATGGGATTTTTAACCGGTTAGGTGTTTTTTTGAAAATGGTTACCAAGATGTGTGAGAAATTTTTAATTAAATCTCGGGAATTAAATCTATTTTTAGCATTAAAGTAGATTTATTGGATGTAATTGCATGGCTAAGTGCCCTAAGTTTATAAATGACTATATAAGCATAAAAGCTAGGGTTTAGAAATAGAATTAAGAGAAGGATTGACTTAGATCCTTGATTCTCCTAGATTGAGAGGATGATGATAAAGAAGAAGAAGAAAAATAAAGAACAGGTTACATGAAGACAAAGTCTCCATGGAAAGGAGCTAGACAGAAGGAAATAGCAGGTACATCTGAATGGTGAGAAGATGGTAAAATCTTCTACTGTATTTTCTTTGTATAGTTGATTGTCTCATTATAATGTCTTGCATAGTATGCAAAGCACATGGAGTTTCTTCTTGTAGATCCACATGTTGGTGAGATCTTGTATTGTAGATCCATGAGATCATGATGTATTGTTGATCCATGTAGATCTAGTCTTATATTGTTAGATCCACAAGTTGTTGTGAGATATTGTATTATAGATCCATGTAGATCTAGATATTATAGAGGAGGTTGTCTTCATGTTTGCACAAGTTATGCAATGATGGAGAGATAGACTTACTTCTTGGTGCATAGTCATAGTTGCACATATGGTAGACCCATGTGAGAGGTCTTGATTGCAGATCCACAGAGAACTTGGTAGCAGTTCAAAGATGCAGTAGTTCTGGTTATGTGAGATCTATTGGTGGTGTTTGGAGGCACAGTTGTAGTGCACTCATGGAGATCCGTTTAGAGATCTGGAGGAGAGGAGATACTCTTGGAGAGATACATTGTACTCTTGTATTTAAAGAGTTGGTTTGTACTCTTGTTGTATTATATATATGAGATCTCTATCTTTGGTGGATGTAGTCCACATTGGGTGAACCACGGTACATGTTGTGTTATGCATGTGTATTTTGTTTTGATTTGGATTATTATAGTTTATACTTCCACTATTGTATATCCCGGGAATCATTAAGATCTTGTGTGCATGATTGGGTTTTTATTATTTAATGATAGCACTATTCCGCAGATTTGAATTCCCAACAACTAGTATCAAAGCTTGGTTATCTTAGTTAGCTTGGTTATTTTAGAGTAAGGTTTTGCTTTAGTATATTATTAGTGTTTTACTAATAGGTGTATGAGAGCAAGGGTTTGTTTTTCTTGATGTGAAGATCACAGGAAGAGATTCAATCTCAAGTGGGAGATAGAAGAGTAAGGTTGCTGGAAATTATAGTGACCGGCATTGGTTAAGTGGCAATCGATGCTAGTAGGGTGACCATGGTCGGTTACAAGGTGATCATGGTCGGTTACTTAGGTAGCCTAGTTTTAAACAGAAAATCACATATTTGAAGAAATGGAAAGATGCATGGAATGTATCTTGTTTGTTGAGGTGTCCCCAGTTCTTGGAGGCACAAGCATGTTGGTTAGATTATAGATCCGGTTATTGAGGTATGGTTTTATCTTGGTATTACAGTGCTTATATAATTTAGGTTGCACATGCATGTTTGGGATTGTAGATCTAGATCTGAGAATGAGAGAAAAGGGGCAGTTATGCATCCTTTGGTGTAGTTAGATGCATGGGCTTCATTAGAGAAGCTGAATATAATAAAGAATGAACAAAGACGGGGTTTCCATCATAGAAACATGTTCTTTAGTTGAAGATGCGGTTGAGTATCTTGGTGCTGGTAAGGTGATGTATTTCATCTTGGTGTAATTTTATTACATGTATTATTACTATTAAGTTTTTGTGCAAGGTTGGGTGCTTCTTGAAATGACTGGCTCAACACAACTATCGGATTTGGTCAGAGTAGGCACCTAGTTTGGTGACCTATGCCAATTTTTGGTGTTGTGTTAGTTCCAGCAACACCAATATTGATCAGGGAACCAACATCGGTCACATAAGGTAACCGGTACTGGTTAGCAAACCATAGTTGGTCTCTATGACAACGAGTTTGCACATGGTTTCTTACAGTAGAAGAGGGCATGGATGGTTCAGTGTCCTATTTTGGAGGATCAAGTTTCTTGCACATAGTGTATATGGTAGAGATGGTGTAGATCACTTCAATGTTTGGATCAGAAAGAGGACAGGAGTTGGCTTGGTTAGTCCAGTGAGACTTTACGTCAGGTATCTCTATATGGTTCATGTTTTATTTCTTTCTTTTGGAGCAACTGATATTATGTTTGGATAGTGTGCATAGATTTACACCATTTTTTTGGTGTTGTTTGACTTTTATTTCCCGGTTGTGTGGAATCTTGAGGACAAGGATATCTAGTCTAAGGATGAGATCCTCAATGAAAATTCATGGTTAGACATAGTTGCAAGTAATAAAAGATGTTGAGTACACAAGATGAAAAGAAGTTGATTCACCTACTTCACAAGAAGTCCAAACTTTGTGGGTAGTGCAGGGAATTTCATGTTCAGTGGGAGAAATCCATGGTTGTTGGCATTGTAGGATTGGATACATGATGCACATGTAGAGTGAGAGGAGGTTGCTACTATTCAGAGTGGCAGAGGCACTAGTTGGTTTTAGAGGGCAGTCACGGATTTGTAGGTATATTGAGTTTATAGCTTTGTGATGTCACTTCTAGTTTATTTTATGGTGCCTGGATATTCCTTAGGGATGATAGTTGATGGTAGATTCAGCTGATTTTAGATGATAGAGAAATTTTCAAAGTTTGAAGGGTGAAAAGGAGAAAATATGATCACAGAGACCGGTGTTGGTTAGTGTTAACCGTGGTCGGTCATCTAGTAACCATGGTCGGTCATATAGTGACCGGGGTCGGTTAGGGGAAACCGTGGTCGGTTTGGTCACAGGTTTGACAGCAGTGTTTATTTACCATTTTTAGATGGTGCCCTTGTTTTTCTTTCATCTTGGTTTGGTTTGGCTTGTGCAATATGTTGATGACATGTTTGCTGGTATTTACACTTGGTATTTGTTGCATGGATTATCACGGTTGTTTTCTATTGACATTGATGATCACAAGATTCATATATGGCTTTGAGTTAGTCGGTCGGTGAGAGGCTTGGCACTTCTGGAGAGCCCAATGATATGGATGGATGTATAGGTGAGTTTATACATGTGGATAGATTTAGTTTTGTGAGTCTATGATGATTCGGATGTTTGGTTTGCACATGAATGCCTATGGGAATAGTTTAGATGCCTTGAGCATGAGTAGGGGATGTTTATATTTCATCTTGATTACTATGTTACTCCTTGATAGGTATGTTTTCTACAGTTGAATGTCTTGGACATGCTAGTTGTTTATGCAGGGTTGGATTTACATATTGTAGTGTTTGGATTTCTTTGAGTTATGCAGGTGTTTTTCGATTGATCACCACTGTTGCATGTAGAACTCATTCAGGGTTGTTTTTACCTGGGATATTGTTTTTTACTTTCACATATTCTAGTTTGAATTGTCTTTGGATAGTTGCATTG
Source organism: Taxus wallichiana var. yunnanensis (assembly GCA_018340775.1). Lineage (NCBI taxonomy): Eukaryota > Viridiplantae > Streptophyta > Pinopsida > Cupressales > Taxaceae > Taxus > Taxus wallichiana. The sequence continues at coordinate 118,679,016 of CM031241.1, read as the reverse complement.
GTGGTTACATGGAGACATGGATAGATGGATGGAGAACATGGTTGGTTTTACAGGTATGGCTATGGTTGCAGTTGAAGCTCAATACTTCAGTTTGAGTGGGATATCTTATAGGTGTGTTAGTCATGATGGCTTGGCTACATGAGAGGCTTGGTGTTATGATTCAATGGGAGCTTGATGTATGGATAGCTCGGTTATCATGAATCAGTAGTAGCTTTGTGCAGGTATTTGGTAAGTCATGTTTTTATCTTCTTAATTTGAGAAGATGGTTTGATCTTCCTGGTTTTATTTTTGAGAGAATTGTTGAAGGAAAGAATAGATGGTCTTCATGGTGTTAGAGGATGGTGATGTACAGGGTATAGGTATAGGTACAAAGGTTCAGCAATTTATCTCCAAGTGGGAGATTGTTAGGTTGTGGAGCTGAATTGCTTCAAAGATTGCATGTTTTACATGTTACTGGTTCTAACAAGAACTAGTGTTGGTCGGGCTAACCAAGCATAGGTTAGTCTAGGTCGAAAAGTAATCCATGTTTGTATCGTGGGTTAACCAACGATGGTTACCTATGCGAGAAAGTTTTAATTAACTCTCAGGAATTAAATCTATTTTTAGCATTAAAGTAGATTTATTGGATGTAATTGCATGGCTAAGTGCCCTAAGTTTATAAACAACTATATAAGCATAAAAGCTAGGGTTTAGAAAGTGAATTAAGAGAAGGATTGACTTAGATCCTTGATTCTCCTAGATTGAGAGGATGATGATAAAGAAGAAGAAGAAAAAGAAAGAATAGGTTACATGAAGACAAAGTCTCCATGGAAAGGAGATGGACAGAAGGAAATAGCAGGTACATCTGAATGGTGAGAAGAGGGTAACATCTTCTACTGTATTTTCTTTGTATAGTTATTGTCTCATTGTAATGGCTTGCATAGTATGCAAAGCACATAGAGTTTCTTCTTGTAGATCCACATGTTGGTGAGATCTTGTATTGTAGATCCATGAGATCATGATGTATTGTTGATCCATGTAGATCTAGTCTTATATTGTTAGATCCACAAGTTGTTGTGAGATCTTGTATTATAGATCCATGTAGATCTAGATATTGTAGAGGAGGTTGTCTTCATGTTTGCACAGGTTATGCAGTGATGGAGAGACAAACTTACTTCTTGGTGCACAGTCATAGTTGCACATATGGTAGACCCATGTTAGAGGTCTTGATTACAGATCCACAGAGAACTTGGTAGCAATTCAGAGATGCAATAGTTCCTGGTTATGTGAGATCTACTAGTGGTGTTTGAGGCACAATTGTATTGCACTCAAGGAGATCCGTTTAGAGATCTCGGAGGAGAGGAGACACTCTTGGAGAGATGCATTGTACTCTTTTTGTATTATATATATGAGATCTCTATCTGTGGTGGGCGTAGCCCACGTTAGGTGAACCACGGTACATGTTGTGTTATGTGTGTGTATTTTGTTTTGTTCTGATTATTCTAGTTTATACTTCCACTACAGTAGATTCTAGGGAATTGTTAAGATCCTGTGTGCATGATTGAGTTTGTTATTTAATCATAGTACTATTCCGTAGTCCCAATTCCCAACAATTACATGCACAGGGAGTTTTAAATAATATAAATAATTAGGTGATTTTTTGAAAATACTTTATAGGCATGGCTCCACCAAGATTAAATTTTGAAAATGAAGAGGAAAGAAAAGAATATCAAAGACAATATCGAAGAATAAGACAACAAGAAATGACAGATGCACAACGAGAGGAACAAAGGAAATGTCGAAATGATAATGATAGAAGAGCATTTGCATAACGGAGGGTTGAATTGACAAATGAAGAAATATATGTAGAGAGACAACAACATGCAAATAACATGATGACAATTTGTACACAATCGTCTCAAAAAGACTCACATGTATATAGAATAAGAATACAATGACAGATTCATACAGATCGGTTTCTTGAGGAAGAAAGATGAGAATGTGAGGATTTACTTACATTATTTATATAAAAGATTTTATAAATTGCATAGTGTTTTGAGTGTGTTGGTGAAAAAACTATTATAAATAAAAAAAAGGTCAAAGATATGGAAATGAAAACACTTTTTCTAATCTCCTATTCTCTTAAATTCATATCATTCTTTGACTATCCTTACTAATTGTTACAACTTGGATAATATATGATTGATTTCTATTACATGTACGTGGTTTTATAGTTATATAAATAATTACAAACTTTGTTGAAAATACTTTATAGGTGTGGCTTGACCACGATTAAATTTTGAAAATGAAGATGAAAGAAGAGCATATCAAAGAGAATATCTCGACAATATCACGAAGGAGACAACAAGAAATGACATATGCACAATGAGAGGAATAAAGGAAACTTCAAATGATAACAATAGACAAAGGTTCACATAATGGAGGGCTGAATTAACAAATGAAGAATTAGATGCAGAAAGATGACAACATGCAAATAACATGACAATAATTCATGAACCATCATCTCAAGATGACTCACATGTATCAAGAGTAAGGTTACAAAGATATATTCATTTAGGTCATTGCAAGAGGAGGAAAGACTACATAGTCAAGAACTTCACCGTGAAGCATCTCAGAGGAATTATCATAGAATGGCTGGTAATGTTGAAGTTAATTCTGGGACAAGAAATTCAACATTGATGGATCACGTGCTCAAAACACCAAAAAAATTGGCCCAAGATATAATGAATATAGATGTTGTAAATAATTTAGAGAATGATAGTGTGCAACAGGAGATGACAATACAACCAATACGAACAACGAGAAGAATAATAATGCAAAATAATGATTTACAAGAGGAGTCAATAATCAAACCTAAAGAAGAAGAAGAATGCAAGACTCACATATTGCGAGAGAACACATGATAGATGATCCCAATGGAATGCTTGGGAGAGATTTCAATACGGTCCAAATGATTTTTCGACACGATCTTGATATCCTTTCTTTTCCGGTCATGTGTTATATTTGTCAAGAATGTTACATTGGAATAAAAGTTTCTTGAACACCTGAAGGACTTGTGTGTACTAGATGTCGACAAGAGAAACATCATCATCGATTTTCGGCATCAAATAATATGGATCCTGGGCCACAACCCCATGAGAACTTGCAAACATTAACTCAAATTGAGGAAATGTTAATAGCCCATGTCAACCCAATCCTGCAAGTGACACATGCAACAGGAGGTCAATATAAATATAAAGGTCACATGATAAGTTTTCCTCAAGAAGTAAAAGAAATCACTAATCTTTTGCCCCATAGATTGAAATATTTATCATGATTATTATTCGGAGGAGAGATCAACATGGAACAAATTAAGAATTTACATCAATAGAGAGTGAGTTTATAATGCATTGAAATATAAAATTGAACATGATAAGTTCTATTCGGATGTCCCAAATCAATGAAAATGGTCCAATGAAATTCCACCTCATTCTGTTGAGAATGTGTTCAAGTAGTTGAACTCAGTTCATATGAAGTTTTATTCTGACGCAAATGAAATTGTGTTTGTAGGTCCGACCATGGAGACAGATGAAAGAAATATAATTAGTCATACAACATCGATGGCATCTAAACTACCTAATGCACCAAGGAGATGGAATTAATCTATGTGTGGGTGAATAACCCTCATGCGGACCACTGGAGTACTCATTGATCTAGCCAGGATAGGAGCATCTCCTATCAATGAGTATGTGACAAAAGAGACTACTTGATATGGCATTCCCTACTCTCTTTCCTAATGGAAAATGTGATTGGCTAGAATCGCGATTAAGACTAGTATGTCTCCATGAATTTGTAAAGCATTTATTGTTATGTTTGTAGAGCCTATTTTCATGTTAGAGTGTGGTACACCTTCTATGTGTTACACTCTAGTATTTTTATGAATGGCCCCTCTCGGTGAGAGGGTCGAGGGGTTTGGGGCGAAGCCCCAAACAAATTTTTATTAGTGGTTTATTAACCCATGGGTAATGGGTAACCATTATGGGCTGTTTTGGGCCCATGGTTTTTCGGTATCGATTGTTTTGATACCCACGGTTTTTTGCCCATGGTTTTGATACCCATGGTTTTTCCCATGGTTTTGATACCATGGTTTTGTATCAAACTGCTTAAGAAATTGTCTATTTATATGGTCTTATGCATATGATACATATACAAGAAAATGCATTGCAGATGTGCTTTGAATTCGGGTGTGAATTCTGTAGAGTTTGTTGAGCATAGCTCCAAACGGATCTGGGTATTGTATTGAGAGAGTGGAGGCTTGTAATAAATTTTGAGCAAGTGATTCTTGGTGGACATAGTCCAAATTGGGTGAACCACATTAAATACTTGTCTTTCTATGTTGTGTTATTTATTCTGCACTTTTATTTGAGATCTGTAATATTTTCTGCATATTAGTTTCTATTATTGTGATTCTGTAAGGGATTATTCCACATATTTTATCTCTTATTTCCTATCAACTGGTATTAGAGGCTAGTTTTGGTTTTCTGAAGTGTTGAATCACAGGGAAAGTTTTATCTTGAGTGGGAGCTATGGTAGATGATGGAAGATCTAGGGTTGATAAATTCAACGGGTATAATTTTAGTCTTTGAAAGATGCAGATGGAAGATCACCTTTATCAGAAGGATCTTTATACTCCGCTTTCTGAGAAGGTGAACAAACCCTCGAGTATGACAGATGCGGAATGGGATTTGTTGGATTGGAAGGCACTTGGAATGATCCAGCTGTGTCTTGCATCTTTGGTATTATTTAATGTTTCAAAGGAAAAGACTACAAAAGATCTAATGGATGCATTAGGGAAGTTGTATGAAAAACCCTCTGCCTCTAACAAGATATTTTTAATGAAAAAGTTTAATATGAAGATGTCTCGAGAATAGTTCAATAGTAGATCATTTAAATGATTTCAATATAGTTGTGAATATGCTAGCTTCGGTTACAATAGAATTTGATGAAGAAGTTAGGGCTTTATTAATTCTGTGCTCTTTACCTGAAAGTTGGAATAGCCTAGTAATGGTGGTAAGCAATTCGGTTCCAACTAACTCAAAATTTAAGTTTGAGGATGTTGTAGGGGTGATTCTAAGCGAGGAAATGAGAAGAAAAATCTCTACGAGAAATCTTCTACTTCAGGGAATGCTTTGATAGTGGAAACTAGAGGGAGATAGAAGAATAGAGGAAACTGTGGAAAATCGAAAGATCGGGCAAGGTCAAAATCCAAGAGCAAGATTGTATGTTGGAACTATGGAAAGTCAGGCATGCAAAGAAGGACTGTTGGGAGCTTTGAGACAAGAAGAAACAATAGGAAGAAAACAAGGAGGCAAATGTGGCATCGGGTAATGTATGTCAGGATGCTTTGATTCTTTCTTTGCATAATATTACTGAATCTTGGGTTTTAGATTCAAGGGCTTCTTTTCATGCTACTCCACATAGGCATTATTTTGTTGATTATGTTCAAGGGGATTTTGGGCATGTTTTTCTTGGTGATGATGAGCCTTGCAGTATAGTTGGAAAATGTTCTGTTCAGGTTAAGATGTAGAATGGGAATACATGGCTATTGAAGGATGTCAGACATGTGCCTACATTAAGGAGAAATTTGATATCGGTGGGGTAATTGGGAAGTGATGGTTGTACTATGATATTTACAGCTGACTCTTGGAAGGTTACCAAGGGTGCTCTTGTGGTGGCAAGAGGTAAGAAGGTTAGAACCTTGTATTTATCCACTAATAGTACTAATGATTGTAATCTTGTGGCTTCAGATGTAGATACAACATTATGGCACTATAGGCTTGGTCATATGAGCCATAAGGGCATGGACATCATAAAGAAGAATTTTCTTGGATATACAGAAACAAGTTTGGATTTCTATGAGAACTGCATATATGGGAAACAAGCGAGTAAGGTTTCTCAAGGTTGGACCTACAAAGAAAGAGAGTAAGTTAGAGCTGGTACATTCTGATGTGTGGGGGCTAGCTTAGGTATCATCTCTTGGGGGTTCAAGTTATTATGTTACTTTTATTGATGATGCAACAAGGAAAGTTTGGGTTTATTGTATTAGAAACAAATCTGATGTATTTGATACTTTTGTTAAATGGAAAGCCTTGGTAGAGAATGAAATAGGTCTTAAGTTAAAATGTCTCAGGTCAGATAATGGAGGGGAGTATTGTAGCAATGAATTTGATGATTATTGTTCTAAGAATGGAATCACAGGGAAAAAGATGGTTCCAGAACCCCATGACAGAAATGGGGTGTCAGAAAGGATGAACATAACAATAATGGAACATGTTAGGAGCATGAGGATACATGCAGGACTACCTCTTTATTTTTGGGCGAAGCGGTGAGCACAACTGTGTACTTAATAAATAGAGGACCCTCAAGTTCCTTGGATGGAGGCATACCTGAGGAGGCTTGGTATGGTAAGAAAGTCGATTACTCATTTCTTAGAGTCTTTGGATGTGAGGTGTTTGTTCATATTGACAAGGATGATAGGACCAAGCTAGAGGCTAAATCAGAAAAAATGCACTTTTATTGGTTATGGTGGTGATGACTTTGGATTTAAATGTTGGAGTATTAAGGACAAGAAAATCATTCGGTCTAGGGATGTGGTCTTTAATGAGAAAGTCATGTATAAGAAACAGTTGCAGGAAAATAGGGAAGAATCCAAGAAAGAATATGCAGTGGTAGAGGATCTTCCGGATGGGACAGTGACCCATGAATCAGTTCAGAACCTACTCAACAGGAACCCCAAACTCCTACAGTGAGGAGGTCTTCTAGGGTAAGAAAAGAACCTAAACATTTTTCTCCTTCTCTTTATTATTTATTACTCACTAATAGTGGAGAGCCAGAGAGCTTTGATGAAGCAATGCAGGTAGATTCTAGTAAGAAGTGGGAGCAAGCCATGGATGAGGAGCATAAGTCTCTCATGGAGAACCAGACTTGGGATTTGGTGAAGCTACCGAAGGCAAAAGAGCATTGCAGAACAAGTGGGTGTACAGAGTTAAAGATGAAGAAGGAGGAAAGAAAATATATAAGGCCCGGTTGGTGGTCAAGGGGTTTACACAGAAAAAGGTATAGATTTTGATGAGATTTTTTCTCTTGTAGTAAAAATGACTTCTATTAGAACTGTTCTTGGAATAGTGGCAGCAGAAGACTTGCACTTAGAATAGTTAGATGTAAAGACTACATTTCTCCATGGTGATTTGGAGGAGGAGCTATATATGCAGCAGCCAGAAGGATATGAAGTCAAAGGTAAAGAGGAGATGGTGTGTAAACTGAAGAAGAGCTTGTATGGCCTAAAACAAGCTCCACGTCAATGGTATAAGAAGTTTGATAGCTTCATGATGGAGCAAGGTTATATCAGATGTCATTCTGACCATTGCGTGTATACAAAGAAATTTGAGGATGGAAGTTATATTATCCTATGTTTGTATGTTGATGACATGCTGGTTGCAGGTAAAAACATGCAGGAAATAAAAGTACTCAAGAAACAACTAAGTGAATCCTTTGATATGAAGGATTTGGGGGCTGCCAGACAAATCCTTGGTATGAGGATAACTTGGGATAGGAAGGAACGGAAGCTGAATTTATCTCAGGAAGAGTACATTAAGAAGGTATTGGATAGGTTTAACATGTAGGATGCTAAACTAGTTGGGACTCCTTTGGCAGGCCATTTTAAGTTATCAAAGGAGCAGTGTCCCAAGACAGAGCAGGAAAGAAACCATATGTCCAAGGTACCTTACTCATCAGCGGTTGGCAGTTTGATGTATGTTATGGTATGCACTAGGCCTGATATTGCCCATGCAGTAGGAGCTGTGAGTAGATTTATGAGTGATCCAGGTAAAGAGCATTGGCAAGCAGTAAAGTGGATCCTTCGGTATTTGAGAGGGACCATGGGGACAGTTTTATGCTATAGTGGATCAGACACCACTTTACGTGGTTATGTAGATTCAGACATGGCTGGAGATGTAGACAGTAGGAGGAGCACGACAGGTTATATTTACACTGTAGGTGGGACAACAATAAGCTGGATTTCACGACTACAAAAGCTTGGTGGCTTTGTCAACCATGGAGGCTAAGTATGTTACTGCCACAGAGGCAAAGCAAAGAGATGATTTGGTTACAACAATTTCTTAAGGAGTTAGGGCATATGCAGGAGGAATGTAAGCTATATAGTGATAGTCAGAGTGCTATACACCTAGCTAAGAACTCTACTTTCCACTCCAGGACGAAGCATATACAGTTGAGATATCACTTCATCAAGATAACTTTGGAGGAAGATAAGTTGAAGTTGGAGAAGATTCATACCAGTCAGAATCCTGCAGACATGATGACCAAGGTGGTCACAAGGGATAAACTAAAGCTATGTTTAGCTTTGGTTGGCCTTCGCGGATGATAGTGAAGGGTTGAGAAGCTTTCTCAGTGGAAATTAGTCTCCAAGTGGGAGATTGTTATGTTTGTGGAGCCTATTTTCATGTTAGAGTATGGTACACCTTCTATGTGTTACACTCAAGTATTTTTATAGCGGTCCCACTTGCTGGTGAGCGGGTCAAGGGGGTTCGGGGACAAAGCCCCGAAGCAATTTTCATGGGTGGTTTATTAACCCATGGGTAATGGGTAACCGTTATGGGCTGTTTTTGGGCCCATGGTTTTTTAGTACCCATTGTTTTGATACCCACAGTTTTTTGCCCATGGTTTTGATACCCATGGTTTTTGCCCATGGTTTTGATACCCATGGTTTTGTATCAAACTGCTTAAGAAATTGTCTATTTATATGGTCTTATGCATATGATACATATACAAGCAAATGCATTGCAGATGTGCTTTGAATTCGGGTGTGAATTCTGTAGAGTTTGTTGAGCATAGCTCCAAACGGATCTAGGTATTGTATTGAGAGAGTGGAGGCTTGTAATAAAATTTGAGCAAGTGATTCTTGGTGGACGTAGCCCAAATTGGGTGAACCACGTTAAATATTGTCTTTCTGTGTTGTGTTATTTATTCTGCACTTTTATTTGAGATCTGTAATATTTTATGCATATTAGTTTCTATTGTTGCGATTCTGTAAGGGATTATTCTACATATTTTATCTCTTATTTCCTATCATTTATTGTGATATAGGGATCACCGATTTGTCCGAAATCCTCGGTTTAGGTATTACATGATGAACATGATCATGAGACATCATCCACAAAATTCATCTCGTAGTTTTGTGAAGAAAAACGTCCAAGATATGCCAATCACCATCAACGAGCTACTTTAGCATATGAAGAACGTTCCCCATTCTAATCTTGGCTGATCGTTTGATGCGGTTCTAAAATCATTGAGGGGTACAATGTCTTCATTGGGTAAAATGTCGTGGTGAATTTGCCGACATGTTGCATCAAATAGAATCACCTACTATTTTTTTCACATTGAGCACAACTGATATGTATTGCCCGATCTACATGCATTAATGCTTGGAACATTGTCGAGATAATCCACGAGAAGCAAAAAATTGGCGAAGGAAAATAATCATTGAATATCCACATATAGTGCAACATTATATGCACTGCGACATACACTGCTCCAAAAGGAGGTATTAAAAAAGGAATGAAAGTTAAAGATTATTGTTCTAGATATGAATGGTAGCATGGAGGTTCTCCACATGTGTATGGACTCATATGGTTATAAGGGCACCAATATGGACAACCTTGATTGGAATGATGATTTTCAACGTGGAAATGTTGAAAAATACTTCCATTTTATTGTCCATGCATGGAATCCTCGGGATGACCACACACAAATGAAACATACAGTAATTTATCGATTCTCATCGAGTCTATGATTTATATAGAATTTTTACGTTCTCAAAATATATTGTGTATTCTTATGTTCTATGTTACAGGTCTACCAAAATTTTATGCAACATCCATGTCTTCAAAATACAAGACAACTGACACAATTCGATATGGAATGTGACTATGAAGAGATTCTCAACAGTGTAGAATGACATACGATGTGTAGAGAGGGTGCCTGCCTACGTAAGAAAAGGGGAAAAATTGTTTATAGGTAAGATGTTAAAAATTTTGAATAATTAAATTGAAATAAAAAACACATACGTGGAAGAACTAATAATTGATTATTACATTTTGTAGGTATAATGCACCATGGCCATTGAATCTCGATGGATCAAAGTTATATCAAGACTCAGAGATGGGAGATAAAAATTTTGAACCTGAGAAATGATGATAGGGTAAATACACATAATCGCTACATATTACAATTGTGGAGAGAAACGTAGATTGGCAACCTGTTCTTTCCAAACATGTCATAGTCAAGTACATTGCAAAGTATGTAGCGAAAGCAGAGAAAATCTCTAAAACTTATCATCAAATGTTGATGCGGATGGCAAATATTGAAAACCTGGATGAAATGGAAGTGACAACATACAGGAGACTTCTAACCAAAACAATTGTTGAAAGAGACATTGGCGCACAAGAAACATGTCACATGTTGTTAGAGCTCCCTTTGGTAGAGAGCAGTAGAGTATTTGTCAATTTGAATGTTGTGCGCAGGTGTTCAAAAAAAACAACACTTGATGCAGAGATGACCATGACGAACATGCAAAAAGTTTCATTGATGGAGGGTACAAGAATAGGCCTTTTTCCATGGAAAGTGTGTCTCTATTGATCTTTCTTAGATCTTGGACATATAATCCAAGGAGAAAATCAGATAACAAGTGGGAGGTCAAGAGTTTTGCAGTTATTGTGAGAGTGTTCCCAGGTTTTCTTCTATCCCTTCATGGGAATCTCATAAATGGGTTGATTTTTTTGTCATATTTTTGCTT